>JAODKL010000040.1:27178577-27204650 GCA_026780765.1 Petrocephalus schoutedeni
TGCAGCATTCTGCCAAAGTGATATGTTATACATATGCAAATAGAATAGAATAGAATAGAATAGAATAGAATAGAATAGAATAGAATAGAATAGAATAGAATAGAATAGAATAATGCAGCTCAAATCAATATATAAAATTAAGGTTGTGGGGAATATGCAAATGCATCAAGCGAAATATTAAACAATTCAATGTGCATCTTTACAAAAGTGGTTTATTGCATGTTTTGCAACTGCAACCCACTCTAGGTTAATAAAGCAAAAAGGTGGCTTGTGGTCAACCTTCAAAACACTAGGACATTTCAGTTCATACAGATTGGCATTTTAATGGCAATGAACATATTCTTTATGGCATTCCCACAAACACTCAACAGAAAAAATCATAATTGACCTCTTCTTCAGGCTTGGTACCTAAAACACTGAAATAAATTACTATTATGTATGAATATATGAATTAAATCACTCAAGGCCAGATCAACATCTAAATGAATGTGGACTAAACCAATGGCAGCTCACTGTGAGTTTTTCTTGGAACTGGGATGGGATTGTGAGGACACAGCCTGATATCCAACAAAAATAACTGTGGTAAGTCATGGGTTAGGCTTTGCAATAGTCAATTTCAGACTTTCTTAGTAATATACGCCAATGTTCTGATAATGTGCCACTATAAGAATTATGTGGGGATACAGATGTTGAATTCAAACCCCTAATCCAGGAAGTGCGCAGCAATACTACCCACCAAGCCACCCTGCCGCGCAACGTAGAACATTCTTAGGGCACAAACCACTATGTTACTGTTTCAGCTACTACTAATAATCACATCTGATGTAGTACAATACTGCAATTACATTGCTACTAGTAGCATCAGTGGCAGCAGAAAAAAAACCGGATTGCTGAAAATAACTACTATAGTATTACAATAGTTTTAGGTATGTGTTCTGTAACTACGACGGCTGTAATTTTTAAGACGCAGCTCCACCTTTATTTTTCCCCAACATTCCTTTTTGTTTTAATGTTTTTTTCCCCCATGAACAATAAAGGGATGTCAGTCAATTTTAAAAGATTAAGATTAAATCATTAGTGGTGGAAAAAAAACTTCAGTGAAATACGACAGGTCTGGTTTTGACTCAATTACAGAACTGCATGTTAAAAGTACAAAGATGAGTACCGTGATTGTATTGCACTGCCAGCTTATCGAGGGCCGTGCACCGGGGCTCGCTAAAGGTAAGCGGACGGTAACTTTTGAGCGCCACTTCTGAGCCCCTGCCCGGTGCGGAGACTTTCCCGAGCGCAGTTTGAAAGTTACAGCGAGAGACGTAAGCGCGGCCTCCGATTGGCCGGCCGAGCTGATCCGGGTACCGGGCGCGAGCCAGTTTATTAGCCTAAAGGTACCAATATGGCGGAGGTAAGAAGGAAAATAGGGAAGAAGCATCAAATTTTAAACGCTTGTTTTTTAGCCCCGCGGCCGACATTGTCCGCTCGAATCCATTCGATTGCGTTAAGTAAGGTTTCTTTTGGCGATGCGTCGGTTTCTGGGGCTAAATCGGCCCGACTAGGCATATGAAAATGTTTGAATGTGAAGCGGGATCCTCCAGGACTAGGCCCCTGCGTTCCAGTCTAACGCAGACTGTAAGAATGTTTCGTAAACGGAGCGGCGGCGAAGATACGGCTAGCTAGCTAACTAAATATACGCGCTTGTGTGGCCGATCGGGCGATGCATCTGCTCCGGTACACAACTTCCGAAGGTGCTTTTTAAATACATCAGGGGGACTGCGATGTAGTTGATGAGAATCGTTTTTTTTCCCTTGGCTTTGGTTTATTAGATTAATTGCGAAGCGCAGTGACAGTAAGGCTAGCCGGTTAACACGAAAAACAGATATGTATATGTTTTGCATCGCGAATTAATGTATGATGGTGAACTGGAGTGCAAATATGATTTTGTCTCGTTCCTGTCGAGGAGCGACGGACGAGGCTGTGTAGAAAAGACTCCCAGGTAGCGGAAAAACGGGACGCAGACGTGCATTTATTTATTTATTATTGCTGCCGCTGATGGATTGACAGTGCTGCCAGATGCGTGCCTTTTCGTACGTGTTTCGATGGCGATATTGTCGAAAATGTTTCCGAGCGAAGTAGCAGGATGGACGCTGCCGCAGACGTGTTTTATACTAATGCTTTGCCGTTTATTTCGCTTTGCAGGCTTCCTTTGGAAGTTCAAGCCCAGGTGAGTTTAATTTTCTCTTCCCGGTAAAACTGGAGATACTTTCTGGTATAATTTGTTGATGCGTTTCCACTAATCTGTATATGAAATTGCAGGAAAACAGTCTGGTTACTAGTCTAACTTAAAATGAGTTTAAATAAAATAGTATCTATCCTGGGTGGATGACTGCTATAGGCGTTTGCCGGATAGGAGGAGCGCGATTACCCAGGCTGACGCGAAGTAATATGAATTGATGATGTCTGGTTAACTTGTATTGACTTTAGTGATGTGGGTGTTTATGTTGTTTCAGGCTCTTTGTCTTCGGAAGACCATGATTTTGATCCAACGGCAGAAATGTTGGTCCACGATTTCGACGACGAGCGTACATTAGAGGAGGAGGAGTTGCAGGATGGGGAGAGGAATTTTCGGGCAGAGTTAGCAGATTTGGAGAAGGTATCGTTGTCTTTAACTCGTTTTTTTAATGCAGATGATGTGGGCTACTGGTAAAAAAAAAAAAAAAAAACTTTTTTGTTTAAAGATTTTCATTTTGTATTTTTCTTTAAGATGAACAGTAAAGATGACCTTTACTGTTAAATGCCTGTTCTTATTTGTATTATAAGTATTTGGGTAGGGGGTCTCAATTATTATATATTTTTTGCATTTTTTGCAAATTCCTGTTGCTGTGTCACCAGGAGGGCAGTATGCCCTTGGAGGAGTTGCTGGCCATTTACCGTTATGAGGCATCAGTCAGCACGGCTGCGGGTTCGAGTATGGACAGCTCCTCTGGTGAACTGACAGATGAGCTGCCCGATATGACATTAGACAAGGTGAGGGGCATAATGCCACTGTGTGTATCTGAACTGGAAACACAACCTGCTTTTAAAAAAGAATGTCAAATGTTGTGTTTCCGGTAAGAATGTTGTAAACAGAAAAGCTGAATATCACTTATCTAACTTTAAATGAGGGCTGGTGCCGGTTTGTGAAAGTACACTGATTGGAGTCTTTTTTTTTTAAATGTATGCAGTTGGTTTGTTCTTGGTTGACTCCTCTAAGTCAGTGTTAGACGTGCATTGGCCTCTGCTTGATATGACTGGGTTTTCATTGGGAAAGTGGCAACCTTGGGTCATTTCTTCCTAAGTTTCCTTGAGTCAATAACTATGTCATTCACATTAGCTGCTGTCTGTTGATTCTGGCGTTTTTTCCTCCTTTATTATAATAATTTTAACTTTGTATTTCGTACAGCTTTTACTTAAACATAGAAGCATTAAAGTTATTGTTTGACTCCTCAACAGGAGGAGATTGCGAAAGACCTCCTTTCGGGGGACTATGAAGAGGAAACTCAGTCGTCGGCTGATGATCTCACCCCATCAGTAACCTCCCATGAGGCAACAGACTTCTTCCCAAGGAGCCTCAGATGTAAGACCCGTCAGGTGTTAAAATCCCAAATGATGTGAGCTGTGGTATTTCCCTGACCTGGTGCCTGAGCCATGTTAATGACACGTGTGGCTCAGCTGTGATGGAACTAAACTTATAAAACACACACGCATATATATATATATATATATATATATGAAATGTGTGTATATATAGCCCCCTTTTGCCCAAGTGTGGCATTTCCTTATGCTTAATGTTGTTTTTACAGCTAACACTGTTTACGATGGGGACAAAGAATCGGAAGGAGAAGAGGATGGTCCGAGTCCAGAAGACTCGAAAAAGGCAAGTCTTACAGTATGATCCTGCCTTCATTGTGAGTGAAAACTTGCAGTCACGTAATAGTTTTTATCGATTTTCTCATTTGCTTTTGCCCTGATTTTTGAAGGAGATAATGGTGGGATCTCAGTACCAAGCTGAGGTGCCATCGTGCCTCTGCAACTATGATGAGGATGAGAAAGGTAGGCCCTCCTGCCTGGTCTCGCGTTCTCGCCGGAAGTGTACCGAGGGTGATGAGCTTACTTTAGCACTGTTTGCCCCACTGCAGCGTATGAGGACGAGGACCAGTTACTCTGGAGTCCAGGAGTGTTACCAGAGAGCAAAGTTCGAGATTTTCTGCGTGAAGTCGGCTGTCGGTCGACAGACGGCAAAACGGGGGCTACCGGAGAAGGGAGCTACATCCGAGACAATGAGCAGGTAGAGCGCCAGGCCTTGGCTGGGTGTGACGTCCTGCTTGGGGCCGTCTGCGATATTCTACATTAAAAAAGAAACAATCATAAAGTATAGTCGGTCTTGTTATAAAGAGTGATATCATGTCTCAAATCTGTCGTAGTCTGATTCATATATTAGTACCTAAGTCCAGTGCAACACGCAATCTCGTTTATATTTTATATATTTTTTTTTATATTAGATTTTTCAGTTGGAGAGGAAAGCCCTATGTGAACCTCAACATGATGTGGTCCTAGTGAGAAACATTATTTACATGCAGAAACACCGGATTCGTCCAGATCGTGAACAAATCATTCTTTTAATCCGTTTTTTTCTCCAGTGAATCCTTTGAACCGGTTTTCACATCTAAAAATGTAATTTTCTGCACGTCCCTGCTTTGTCTTGGATTCTAAAAATCTCAAAATATTTAACAAATGCGCAGCAACCTTTTGTGATTCACTTACATTAGTTTTTCATAGATTGTAGCCATGTTGAGTTCAGTGCCCCTCCGCATACTGTAATCCATTGTCTTTGTGCTGACTTTCACCAATCGAAAGGTTAGCGAGTTCAGCATATTTGGTTGAAGCAGTCACTAGGTAATGAGTGAGACTCATAAGACCTGTAGTAGATGTTTATGATGTATATTAATGTTATTACCTCTTATTTAAAATCCATGTGTTATTGGCCACTGGTGTTACTGCTTTTAATTCACTTTGTTTGGCGCAAGTTACTAAGATATGGAGTAGCATTCCAGCCCTCTTTCCTGTAACATATGTGTATTTTAGTATGGGAAGTTGGTGAACACGAGGTTTTTATGGAAAATATTGATTGTTGGATGAACAGGATGATAGGATGATTAAAACTGACTGAATCCAAGCAAGGCATTAGAAAATATAACTATAACTATAATTATGGACTTCTAACCAGGTGATTGCAGTTTTAGATATAGACCAGGCCTGGGCGAGGGGCAAATCTGAGCTTGACCATGTCAGCAGGTTTCATTTTTTTCCATGATTATTTATTAGATTTTAGTGTTTATTCATGTTGCTTATATCCTTTGACCTCAACCTATGACAACCAATAACCTTGTTTTAAAATGATGATGCTGGCCAGTAAAATTGCTCTGCGGGTCAGTTTTTGCCCAGGTCTCACGTAGACTTACTGTAATAACATTAAGTTTTTTCCCCTTGAATTGTTAAGGTAACTGGATGCTTTGCTTTAATTCAGGCATTGTATGAGCTTTTGAAGTGTGACTACAATACCCACGAAGCACTTAAACGGCACCGCAGCAATGCGAAATCTTCAAAGGGTGAGTGAGACCTCATGAGGGACCCAAACCCAAAACTGTACATCCTTTCGCGGCGGTAGAGCAAAATGATCTTTTGTTTAACTTCGTTATTTTAGATGAAGGACTACCATGGTCTGAAGAAGAATGCAGAAACTTTGAACATGCTCTTCAGATATATGACAAGAACTTTCACCTCATACAGAAACATAAGGTAAACAATCTATCCTGTTTGACTTCCATGGCGTTCCATCATATGGTCAACTCGTTAATTTTTCCTTGAATGTCTTTTCATTTTTAAGGTTAAAACAAGGACGGTGGCTGAATGTGTCGCGTTCTACTACATATGGAAGAAGTCTGAGCGCTTTGACTACTTTGTACAACAGAACCGGTTCGGGAAGAAGAAGTACAGTAGCTATCCCGGAGTAACGTAAGCGACTTTCTTCTGTAACCTCATTTGACACACATGGTCTCAGAGCAGTAGTCACCGTGGCTGTAAATTTATCCAGGCCCTCTGGTTTTACTAGAGTTTGCTCCATTTCAGTCAGAACCATATGAGTTTGAATGGAGCTGATCAGAGAATCTCATAATTTCTAAATGGTCATGGTTTTGGAGCTAGACAGCTGGAATCTCTGGCAGTCCTGGGATGGAACTTGCTCGAAAGTAGGGGTGCAAAGATGCAAAGTGATGTATCAATTAAGGTGGCGTTTCAGTGCATCCATCTATGATGTCAGTCAGGTTTTGGAAGTAAAAGATATTCCTACATTAGGGATACACTGTATTGTTCGTAACAGGATGACAGGGTTAGGCTTATTAAAAATCATGGTTAGCCTTGAAGATGCATGAAATATTGGTTAATATTGCCATCGGCCGATATTCGTTAAAAATCAAGAAATTCAGATTTAGCAGCACCAGAGCTAAAGGAACAACTGGCAAAATAAGAAGTGGTTGTATTGGCTGACCAGCCATTTTCCGTAGTGGAGGATGAAGGCTTTTGTTAGCTCATTGACCACTTAGCAGAGGTCACAGGTGAATTCTTTGAGGCAAGTTTATTAAATCTGACCGGCAGATCTTTCTTTTTCCACGGCATAAAAAAAAAACGATGCAACGTCATTCTGCCAGTCTGTCCCCCATTTTCTCTTTTGTTTCCTCCAGTTCAGTAGTTGGCCTGTTTTAATAATGTCAGTTTTTTGTCCCTGTTGGTCCTACTCATGGTTGCGTGGGTCCTGAGCAAAATTCACATCCTGAGATTCTGCTTTCTTTGTTCAGTGGTACCTCGGTTTGAGTTTAATTTGTTCCACTGAGCGACTCGTAATCCGAGAACTCTATCAAAGCGAATTTCCCAATAAAAAATAATGTAAAGTCTGATAATGCTTTTCCAATACACAAAATATTAATTTAGAAATGTGTTAAAAAAAAAACATTCTCAATTATTGTTTATAAAGCCTGAAACAAAAAAACACTGTGGTGACAATGCTACTCCGTAAACTGTAAGCTAACTCGGCCGCGGGGTCACAAACGTTTACTGAAAGCGAGAGTGGGGTATGTGTATCTGACACGCATTTGTTCTGTGCAGTGAGAAAGCGAGAAGAACCAGCAGCTCAGTCGTACCGAGAGCATACGAGCTCACCAGGCGAGACTCGGGTCGGCTCGGTTTCGCTCGTGGCTCACTCGCGACGGAAAAGTGTTCATTGACTATCTCCAGCTTGCTCGTCTCGCGGGACACGGCTCGCAGCCCAAGGCAAACTTTATTAAAAAATTTGTACTCGTCTTGCAAAAAACTTGTAACCAAGTTACTCGTAAATCGAGGTTCCACATTTCATTAGTAGCATGCAGTCAAGTTCCTATGGTGATAATTGTAATTATTTTTATTTTATTTTTTTTTTGTGAAGTTAAAGCTTTGAATTTAGGTTATCAAAGTAATCATGTTTGTGTAGCCTCGGGACAGCCATACTAAGAAGCGGCCTTCTGGGAGTCTGCCCCTGATGAAGTGTCTTTGGCGCTAATGGCTGACCCGTTTCTGTCTGTACTCTATCCCCTTAGTGACCTAATGGACCGGCTGGTTGATGAGGCAGAGGGCCTGGCAATGGACAGCTCCCCCTCGGTGTGCTCTGCCGGCGGACGCTTGGAGCCTCCAACGGAACAGCAGCTTAGTCTCCTCAACTCCATCACTGCTAGTGACCTCACAGGTATGCCGGCGTTACACTGCGGGCTTAAACGGTCGTATGCGATGGCGCCAGTGTAGCCAAAATAGGTGTCTTGTTATGGATTAACATTTTGTTTCATATGTAACTTCCTAAGAAAATCGGTTTGGATAATCAGATGTGATTATTTGAATTGATTGAGTGAATTGATTTCATAAAATGGCTAGCTCTACAAAAGGATAAAATTTAAAGTTGTTTCTGTCACAAGCTACAAAATGGCAATTGATAGGCTGTCGACCCCTCAGCTGTAACCTAGCTGATTCTCTGAGCATGTAGTGGATGTAATGTTTATTTTAATTGCCTTATGGCCCCACGTGACAGTTGTCTGATAAACTGTGCAGTGAGCCTATGCAGTGAGGTGCATCAGTAAATGGCTGGCTATCATCTGGAATACAGATATCCATAATGCATGATGGGACTATAAGTCCGATGCTCTGTAAGGGACTGTGAGCGATTGGGTTCTGACCGTGACCGTTTCTGTCCGTCAGCACTGACCAACAGTGTGGCGACTGTGTGTAACCCTGCGGACGGGGCCTGCCTGGAATCGTTCAGCTTTCCTCCCCTGGATAACCTCCACCGCAACAGCCTGGGCCACAGCGAGCCCCTGGCTTTCGGGACCAATGGCGACGCGGAGTGCCTGAACATGCTAGACACTGGCTTCTACCACTCTGAGCTCGGCCCGCTCAACGTTTGTGGCAAGGACTGCGAGCGCCCCTCCAAGAGGCTGAAGATGGGTCTCCCGGAGCCGCTGGTTGGCGAGGTGTCGGTGGGAGAGCTGGGCGTCGGCTTCGAGGGCCGCACGCACCGCATCACCAGTGCCAAGATGGCCGTTTCCGTCACAGACTTTGGGAGCTTGTCCTCCGGCGAGACCAATGGCTTCATTAGCCCACACTCGCTCCACCCACAGCCCGCGGCCCTACAGTCAGAGTAAGGGCCTCATGCCGGACCGACCTCCTGTTTGACGGAGCCTCCGTCAAATGTGTATATATTCTCATTCACTGGAATTTTTTTTATTATATATAAATATATATAAATATATTTGTGTTTTCTTTTCCTTTTTTTTTTTACTATGACATCAGTGATGTCTTTTATCGTATAGAACTAAAATCTTGATTTCTCAAGAGTTGAAATAGCCATTTATTTTCATTTTGTTTTCCTTTCCCTTCGTTTCTCCAGTCCTCGATTTGGAAGTACCGTATCTCTCTGCCCGTATACTTTGGGACCTGAATGCAGGGTTGTGCATGTGTGTCCTCCTGGTTCTGACAAGCCTTTAAGTACCTTACTGTCGTCCAGTTGACAAATGACGAGGATCCCCAGAATGACTGCCAGAAACAACTTTTAATTTTTTTTTTTTTTGTTTTTTTTTTTTTTTTTGGTACTCTGGAATATCAGTACTAGGTGGTACCTAGAACGGCCAGCCCCCTTCTGATGTAGTGCCCCGTGCATGCGTGTCTGGCCTCACTCCCCAAAACTGCACGCATTTAGTGCAAGAACTCTCTGCAAATTGAGGAGCACTTCTGTTTATTAGTCTGGAAATTCGTGTTTTTTTTTTTTTTTTTTTTCTCCCCCTTTTTGTGTCCTGAGTGGACTACACTGATTACGCAAAGGCTCCAGGTTCCAAGGGATTTGAATCTGGTGATCTCCCTCACAGTGGACATGACCTCACTGCCAGATCCTTTTTCAGAGTTGGTGGCAAATTTGACATTTTGAGAGATATAAGAGAGATATATTTTTCCCCAGTGTTTTTTTTTTTTCCTGACAGTTTGTTTTAAATGAGGGGATGTGGAGAGAGAAAAAAAATTAACCGCCTGGTCCACTTACAGCTTTTTTTGTTGTTTGAGTCTCTTGCTCAAAGAGAATGATATTCTGCTTTTCTAACACCTGGTTCTGTTGTTCCTCAGAGCAAAGCTTCCAGACCTTACCTTGGGAAAACCCTAAGCCATTCCATGCGTATGTATGTATGTATGTATGTGTGTGTGTGTGTGTGTCTGTGTACAGGCGGCCTGGTTCAGCTAATCAGCCAATCATCTCCAAGCCTGTAATGAGTTGTAAGGTGTGCTGCAGCTGGGGTACAGCTACCATTTGGCATGGCTTGGGGGCGCTCAAGGAGAGCTGGGCCGCACTGCATTGGGAACTGAGATGCAGTGTGTCATAGCTGAAGCAGTTATGTGAAAAGGAGTTGGACCATATCGGCGAATGTCGCATTTTATCCCATAAATTTGGTGGTCTTTTGGGAAGTGGAAGGTTCTCCACAATAGCAACATTTAGTCTTTGTATCCCACTGTCCTGGTCAGTCTGTCAGGATGTGATTGCAGATACACCACTTTGCCTCCTAGTTGCACATGGTACTGAAGGAACATGCATATGACGGCCCTGGTGCCTCCTTATCGTGAGGCCTGCCGCCCACCACCTGCCCTTCACATCTGCCTTGGCTGCAGCCGGAGACCGTAAGGGGTCGCTACTGGCACACGGCACTCTGAGGACGTGCAGACCAGGCAAATGGGCCGGCAGCCCGCTCCGGCTGTGTCACTCACTCACTATTTATTGCTAGTTATGGTATATTTGCACATTTTCTCTATGGCTAAAACTCTTTGAAACTTATTCTTTTGAGTGGGCGGGGAGAAAATCAAAGGTTTTGCTGTATGAAAATGTGTGGTTTAGACGTAGTCAGAAGGTGGATATTTATTTATTGCAGAGTATTATGGACTGCACCAAGGTCACCACAGCTTTAGCCTTAGTGTTCTGTGTTCTAATTGCCCCCCCCCTGCCCAGCAACTGTACAGTGAAACATTGCTAAAAAATATTGGCACATTTTAACTTCTAGTTTGTGATGTATAAGAATATTTTTACTGACTTTAGTGCTGTTTCTGTAAGTTGACCAGTGCATGTACATCCTTGGTTTAGTAAGCTTGTTATGGTGAATATTTTGGGGGGAGATGATGTTAATAGTGCAGCTTCACAGGAAAGCCTAAGTACATACTTCGGAAGGTAGCTCTGGCCCGCTAGCATCTCCCTTCTGTTATGCTATCCAAATTACTGTCTTATTTATTCCTCATTATTTGTCAGGGATTCCCATGCATTCCAGCTGAGAACTGTAGGATTGTGAGGTTTTGAGTTCTTTCACCGTCTTCAGCTTGCAAACCGACAGGTTACTTATCATTACCGGTTATATGAATGCAGTATGAGTGTTAATTTATCTATGCATTTTGAGGTTGACGCTAGGGTTGAAACTGCTCGTTCAGGGGTATTCGAATTCTGAATGTTAGATAATGGAGTGCATAGACATAGAATTACTGAAATGGTGAATCATTTTTCTTTGATTTTCTTAAAACGAAGGTTTAGCAAACTTGCCAGTATAGAAGAATGTCTAACAGTTGGTGATCACTGCCATCTTTCCATTTAACATCGCCTGTTCTGGTCACACCCTTGAAGAGAAAAAAAAAAATATGTAGTCATTTCCCCTTAATGGTGCCGTTCTAGTAATTCTATTTCTATGGTGGAGCATTTGAGACCAATTTATTGCTCCCCATAACAAAAGTTTCTATTGCAGAATGGGTCACTAAATTACTAATGTATATAATCACTGGGTAGTCTTTTGAAAAGTTGAGTATTTGACCTCGTGAATTTGTGTTAAGACAAAGATTTCTTTTAATTCCCTGTTAAGGCAATAATTTGTAAATATGTACAGAGGTTGTTTTGTTTGACTTGGCTTCCCCCCCCCCCCATTTTCGTTTAATTTGCATCAGAGGACAGCTTACCCATGCATGCTGTGATTGTTCACTAAAATGTACCACTAAAGACAGCTTTACCTTCAACGTATTAAGCTATTATTCAGTACTGTTTTCCTTTTTTCTTTCTTTTAAACATTTTGCAATCATTGTTACCCCCCCCCCGTCCCCGTTTTGTGCAGTGGCTGTCTGATAAAGGCATTGCAGATGCACTGTGCTGTAGAGTAATAGGTTGTATAAAGTGCCGATATTGTCCACTGGAAAAGCAGACCTCCCACACTATGCGCGCTTTTGGTCTACGCCATGTTTCTACTGGTGCAACTCTGTCACCAGGTCCTGACGTCTGCATCCCGCAAGTACCGCTGAAGGCCTCCTTATGCCTTTTTTGACATGCTTCTGGGAGCCTCTTGGCATGACCAGGGGTGGGATTCAGTCCTGTTTTGCAGTAGGGCCTTCATACCAAGTGACCGCACATCCAGTTTTTGACAAACTGACACGAAACACTTCCAGATGTCTGTGTGCTCTGCAGGTTCCTCTGCAAAAAAACGTGAAGGCTGATTGTCTCTCGCACTGCACATTGAAATAGAATGGCTGGGTTTTGATCCAAGCAACACTGAAGTACTGTACTTAGTATTAGGTTGCACCAGTGTGTCCCGTTCTTACTGTTGTTATATCCCAACACTATAAAGCAAAGGTGCAGGTTCAGTGTGTTTTACACTAGTCGCCGTTGGACAGCTAATTGATCAAGCCGTGGTCTCGCTGCCCTGCTTCCACTGAGCCCGTTAGCCGGGGGTAGCTGGAGAGACCACAGCAGCACACGGCTCAAGGCGCCGCATTCTGTGTACAGGACAAACCTTAATTCCACGTTTTGTTTGAATCGGACATCTGTCGTCTACCAACTCTGGGTGCTAAATTTGCTATATTTGTTTAATACGACTGATGGACACGGCAACAAAGGAAATAGTTTGGCTTCTGACAATTAGGAGCCAGAATGACTGCTTGTTTAGTGCCTGGCGTTTGTTGCGGTACTTTAGCTTTTCCCAGAATACTGTTTTTTTTTTTTTTTTTTTAAATCACCCCTTTTCCCTCGCCAACATTAAATTTACTTGGTTGTACCTTAGTACCAGTTGTTGGCAGATACAGTGTACAGTTTGGTCACTTAGGTTGTGCAATTATTTCTATTCGTCTTTTGCAAGGACTGATTGATCGCTAGCTTTAGCAAACATAGTGGTGCAGTGGTATTTATTTTATCCAAAGTTTGTACGGAATGGTTATAGATTTAAAAAAAAAAAAAAATTCAGAATGTAATCGTAATGGCATTTTACCGGTAGGGAAGTATGTGTCTATTTTAAACCCTCCACTAAAATCAGTCAAATGTGCTATTTTAAAGGAATATTTAGTACAAGATTTTTTTTTTTTTTTTCATAAACACTATTTTTAATTTCTCTTATTTTAGAATTTAAAGAAGCAAATACAGTCAGTACAGTTATGAGCATTCTTGGTCTGAGTTCAGAACCACCTTTGTGAATTACACGAAACAAACACAAATATATATAAATATATAGAGAGCCAGAAATATAGACAATCGAAACTGCATTTAATATCTGAAATGTTCAAGACAAAATATTGTTTATAATATTGTACATAAACACTGAATTGTTTTGTTTTGTTGAGCATTATTTTGTATTTTCTGTTGTACTTTAATACCTTGTGTACAGATCCAGAAATAAACCTCTGGAAATCTTATCTCCATGTCTCTCTGATTCTTGACCAAAATGAGAAGTGACCACCGTCATCAGATTTATGTGAATTTCTGCTTGTTGATGTAAAGCAAAAACCGTAAATACTACTGCATCTACAGTTTGATTCTCACATTATGGATTATGGTCCAGCCTGGCTTGGCTTTCAACGATGATTCTTCTTGAAGTGCTTGCCATTGTAAGTAAATTTATAAGGTACACATTCTGGTAGTAATTTTACTATTTCATTTATCCGAAATTATTGGTAAAAATTTCCATAGGTATGCTTCCTTTTTTAAATTCACAAATTGACTATTTGTACCTTCAGGTCATTACATTTTGAGTGGTTATGAGATTAGTTTAGCTGACTTAGGTGCTACTGATGAACATCAGGCAGGACAATGATGTATTTATTGTTTTGTTTAGGTCGGGAAAGTGATTAACAGACTGATGCACTTGGTGGCTGTAGTTTTGTGGGCACTGAACAGGTCGGTCACCCTGCATCCCTATCCGTACCTTTGGTCATGGGCTGTGCGTCATGACCCAAAGAACAAATTTACAGATACAAGTGGCCAAAATAAGGTTTTTCCACTTGACTGCTGGGATCGCTGAGCATGACATCTTGAGGAAGCTCGGAATAGAGCAACTCAAGACTGCCACCTGTTTGGCTTCTTGGAGAACTCTTCTGGGCATGCCCCATTGGGCAGACGCCCTGGGCTGCATTCAGGATCCTGGAGGGATTATATCTCCAAGCTGGCTTGGGAAGGTCTGTGGATCTGCTACTGTGGCCATGGAAAGAGAGGTCTGGTCAGAGCTGCTCAGCATGCGTCCACTGTGACCATCATCAGGATAACTGGTGTGAAGGTGGGTGTGTGTTATATCATGTGCATAAGCTGATGAACATTAAAAAAATATGAAATAATGATTTGTAGCATATGCACATTATCAATTTTAGCCATGTGTAAAATTAAAATATTGTGTAGAATTTATTCAGTATGAATCAAATTCTGGACACTTTGAATGTCATTTGATAAATATTTTGTGTTGATCAAAAACATATGTAATACAGTTAATAACAGCTGTTCCAAATGGGCATTCGCACTTAGTCAATAAGGAAGTTGTCTTAGAACATTTATGATGGCATTTTGATGTGGGTGTCAAACACCCAAGTAAAACTCCCTCTCATTCACTCTATAAACATTCATAAAGTGGATGGCACTCAAAAACCTACTGACCAATTGTTTCCTGTACATAAAACTAAAAATCCTACAAAAGAGGCAAAAATAGAGTACGCAACTATATGACTAACAGTAAATGACATCGTATAAAAGAAGAAATGTATAGGAAAGCTGATATTCGACCCCATGGCTGGCACATTTTCCACGTCAGCTGTTTCGGCAGAAGCCCATTATTGTCCACGTGTTTCTAGAAAATAGTTTACATGCCAGAAAATTCTTGGTGGCCAGAATCAGGCATGGTTCATAGTACAGGATAATATAGGATATTCCTGCGCTTTTGCGTTTGTGTTCCTCGCGTATCTTGAAGAGGAGCGGAAATAAGCGGCCATTTCGCACCAGCGAACGGCGCTCCACCACCGGCGAAGCGCTTTAATTGCGATGCGCATTTTTGCCCCTGCTATTTCCATACCGAGACGAGACGGGACAGTTTCATTGGCTAGATTCCGCAGGGGGGCGTGGCCCCGGGCCGGAACCAACCAGCCGGAGGGGTCGGATCTGCATGGAAGGCCGGAGGTGTTTCATTGGTGCTGTGGCGATAAAGGATGGGGGAGCGTGTTTTCCTCCGCTTCCTTTAACGCTCCATCTGAACGTATTCCTGTCTACATTTCAGCATCTGGAACGAAAAGGTGCGAGTTAGCAGCTGAAAACGCCATTTTTTCCCCGATTTTACAGCGTAATTGCCATTGGTTGACAAAGGGAGAGAGGGCGAGCGGTGGCAGCTGGCGAGCTTGACACAGCGATCGGAATGGCAGGGGCTGGCAGAGGTTGTCAGAAGATCAGGGGCTCTCAGATACGGGAGCTGCTGGATACGAAGCGCAGCGTCCTCTTCGATTGCGATGGGGTGATTTGGAACGGCGAGAAGGCAGTGGCCGGGGCCACTGAGCTGGTGAGCTTATTGAAAAAGCAAGGGAAGAACGTCTTCTTCGTGACCAACAATTGCACCAGGCCCAGGGAGAACTACGTGCAGAAGTTTTCCAGGCTGGGCTTCGCGGACGTCGCGCAGGACGAGATCTTCAGTTCGGCTTACTGCTCCGCTGTTTACCTGCGTGATGTAGCCAAAGTGCAAGGCAAGGTGTTTGTCATCGGGGGGCATGGGGTGTACAAGGAGCTACGGAAGGCTGGCGTGCCCTTCGTGGAAGGAGAGGCGGACGATCCGGGAATGACCATCGCCGACTGTCCATTAGACACGGACATCAAGGCCGTGCTGGTTGGATACGATGACAAGCTGACTTTCCTAAAACTGGCCAAAGCTTGTTGCTATTTGCAAAACGACGATTGCCTCTTTTTGGCCACCGACCCCGACCCTTGGCACCCACTCAGGGAAGGAAGAGTCACCCCAGGTATGTGGCTGTGTCACCTGCGCACATTAACCCGAATTATAACGAAACTGCGATAGGCATTGATTTTGATTTGCTTAAATGAAAAATTATAGTTGTAGTTAGTTATATGTATAGTATGTATAGTTATAGTTGAAGTACTTTTAGGTGTACAAAGAAGATCTCGTATATGGACACCTTATGAATGCTGTACATGCCTTTTTATTCATTCTTATAGATACAAGTATAAATTGAACTGGAGTAAATAGAACTTTTTGTATATGTGTGTGCTTTGCTGTAACCCGGTCTTTGGATATTAGTATATTTTCTGCAAAGGAAACCTAAAAACATGAATTAAACCTTATTTTTTGTTTGTTTATTTAATTATGAACATGGTATGACTTGGCTGTTGAATTGTGATTGAGTTGTTTTTTTTTTTTTTTTGCATCTTGATGATTCCTCCTTCAACAGGTTCTGGCAGCCTCACCGCCGCCCTGGAGACAGCGACCGGCCGCAAGGCCACGGTCATCGGAAAGCCCAGCCGCTTCATGTTTGAGTGCATCGCTAGTCAGTTCGGGGTGGATCCCACCGAGTCGCTCATGGTCGGTGACCGTCTGGAAACCGACATCCTCTTCGGGGTCAACTGTGGAATGGACACCATCCTTACCCTCACGGGTGTGTCCACATTGGAGGAGGCGCAAGGTTACAAAGACGACGGGGCTCCTGAGAAGAAAGTCTATGTGCCTGACTATGTGGTAGATACCATTGCCGACTTCCTGCCTGTGATAGAGGGTGACGAGTGAAGACTGCAGCTGACATCTTCCTGACCCTTCATCCTCCATTGTTGAAGGACATCCCAAGTAGACCCCATGAAGCACTGGCTGTTGAATGCCTGGCATGTTTAACTAAGTGCTCTCCCTGGAATCCCTACCCTTAGGATACCTCTAATGTTAAAGTGCAGCCCCCTAGTTCACACCATGACAGCCAGAGTTCTTCATGACTGTTGTTCCTAGAAAACAGAAAACAATTGTGTTTTTGCAGTCCAGTGCATTCCTCTTGTATAGTGCCATCGATAGTATATGTTACAGGTGCTCTGTAAAGGATCTGCTTAGGCTAGTAAACCGTAAACACCGTCTTGCAAAACTGTCAGTTTGTTACATTCGCTGCTAAATGTTATAAATCCTGACGTTTGCCGAGATAACCACCCAAAAAAGCAGTGATCTTGGGATCGCCTGATAAATTTATACAGACTTCAGTATCCTTCAGCACTATTGCCAAGGTGTTCTCATGGAAAGGGACATAGCTCTGTGGGTCCATCACTGCCCAGAAGATTTTCATGAGCTGCTACTAACGCAACTGTTTTTATTTCCTACAATTTAAAGTTGAAGTTTACAATTTTAGAAGCCAGTAATATTATGTCGAGCCAATGGTAAAGGTGTGATACATGAAACGGGACAGAAAGTGCTACAAACTGTATGTTTAAGAGGCTTGCAAAGCTGTAGAGCCAGTCGTGGGTTAAGTAGTTTTTTCTTTAAAGTTAGGCATAATTAAAAAAACAAATACAAAAACAAAGGACAACCACTGTGGAATATCCTTGCTTGCCAGAATAATATTGGTATTGCTGTATTTTTCTAAAAGCATGCTTGATTATTTGCAGATTTTTCATTCTTGAGTACACATTTAATGAAGGAAGTGTAATGTTTACAACCATTGAGCTCAGAAGCTTAGCCGTGATAAATCAGCATTTATCAGCAAGTTGGTAGTGTCTTGAAATGATCGTTTATTGAATGACCAATATTGCATTTATATTTATACATTTGAAAGCATTGAAGCAAAACTTCAAGAAGCTAAGAAGCTAATATTTAATGTCAGTCTTTTCTAGCAGATAATTTGTTCTGTATTACAGTACATGGTATTCATTCTGAAAAGTTTTGTCTGAGAAGTTTGCAGTTTTTTTTTTTTCCCTATATCAATACATTCGGTTCACTGACATGTTATCCTATTAAATTTTACGGCACAAAAAATCACGGTAGTATCTTCAGTTTTTCATTAGCATAAATCTGGAGTATTTTGCCCCATTTTGTTGAAATGAACATGAAGTTAAAACCATATCCATTTTATTTCTCTCTAGCAGTATTCCTCAAATTCCATCATATGTAAAAATGAATAATGAGACAGAGTACAGTCGTCCCTCGCCACTTCACGCTTCGTCCTTCGCGGCTTCACTCTATCACGTTTTTTTTCTTTCAAATACAGTACTGTGCTCATTAAAGTATATACAGTACTGAATATTCATTAAAAAGTTGATGAGAGTGAAAATGATACGCCACTAAAGGGTGTTGTTTCATGTCTAGAGGGCTCTAATAATGTTAAAAACCGTATTTAGAAGGTCGTAAACAGGTCTTCTGTGCACTGACTACGAAAATATTCTATTTAGAAATAAAGAATCCTACTTCTACCTACTTTCCGCGGTAGAGTCTGGAACAGATTAAACGCGATAAACGAGGGATGACTGTACTCTAAATGTCATTATATTTCTTTGTTTTAAACCTACCACTTATTCAATGAACAACGCACTTTCTACTTATAGTTATAAATCTGAATGTGTAGTGATACTCAAGTACCCTTTGAGAAACATCATAATCATCGCTGGCATCTTTAATGGGGTATTCTGCACTAGACAGACATGGTATGTCGTGAAAAGAGCCCATTGTACATTCTCATAGGTCAGTACAAGACCTAGGTGAAGCATGGTTGAAAAATATTTTTTAGTTATATATTGCTTTATTTTTTTTCCCCTCCACTTCATATATACACACACATTGCAACAGACATATGATGTTATATATTGTTAAAGACAACTAGTCTGGAAGAAACAAAGAAAATACTGGACTTGATGAAAACTGACACATTCTGGGTTATTCTGGTCCACCACGCTGTAAGAGAAAAAAAATAAAGTGCTTACTAGAACATTCTGAGGGAGTTTGAAAGCACACAGATCATAGTACATCGCCATATCATTTGAGTGGACACTGGACAGCAAATGACCGCTTCTAGACCAAAGGAACATGGTCGTGTCTTTCAGTGTTGACTGCCCTCACCTGGATGTAGTCCATCTCATCTAGGGCCACAGGTTTCCTACGATATCTCTGGGGGAAGTCTCTGACTGTAGCGGCACTGTCTGGTGTCCCAGGGACACGGCCGGGCGCTCCAGGGGGCCTTGATCCAAATTCTGCAGACGGGACCGAACTGTGTGAAGCAGGGGAAGTTTCTGGAACGCTGGCAAAAGCCACTTGTAGTGCTTCCTGGACTGAAAATGTGATATGATTCATCATTAAAATTAAGAAATGATATACAAGCATTTTGTCCATTAACACTTTACTGTGGTACCCATGTTTCAGCATCTTAACACTGATCACAGAATAAAGTCTAAATGTTCAGTTTTTTTTTTTTTATTTATTATTAACAATTAAGCCATACAATAATAATACTCACCATTAGGCCTTGGGATATTTTGGCGATTAGGAAATTTGATTAATGGTGCATGAGGCTTTATTACCTTTGAATAAGAAACATAACAATCCAGATTCAATGCATATGATACATGTCAATTCATTAAATAAAATGTATGATTCTTTTTTCTAGGAACCATTTGGAGCACAAGATCAAAATATGTATTTGGGAAACGACTTGGATCTCGAGTCAAAACTCACTAAGGTGATATTATTCTGAAACTAGAAATATTAGTCCAGGACCAAGTCCAATGAACAGGATTAGCCCTGACATTCACACAGGCTCAGAACAATCCTG
Source organism: Petrocephalus schoutedeni (assembly GCA_026780765.1). NCBI lineage: Eukaryota > Metazoa > Chordata > Actinopteri > Osteoglossiformes > Mormyridae > Petrocephalus > Petrocephalus schoutedeni. The sequence goes on from JAODKL010000040.1 coordinate 27,198,231, forward strand.
CACCGAAAAAGTACTGAACGCAGCAAAAATAACGATCTAGCATAATCCAATTGCTCGCCAAACAGCGCATGAAATTATGTACCAGTGCAAGTAACAGTATTTGTATCAACACAAAGAACAGTGGGGCAGCCCTTGTGGAAGAATACCATGTCATGTCTTACAGCAACGAAATAACGAAACAATTAGCCAATTAGTAGCAAAAATAATACACAAAAATGTTAACTCAAAATACATGTAATCATTTTCACAAGATCCAAAGTATAACCACAGTCAAATAAGATAATCCGACTAATTTCTGGACACAACTCTTTCGCAAATGAAGAGTAAATCTAGTCTGTTATCATTAAACAACAAGACACACACAAAAGTTTCCGCAATCAATCATAAACTTGGCTCTACATGTTCCCAGACCCTGTAGGACCTACAAGGACATCAAACACTAACAGCAAACAAAGCGACATTTCTGCAAGTACGTGCGATCTTTCTGAATGCTTTCGAGGGTACATCGTGCGTCCCACATCACATATAATGAAACTGCACAAACAGATGTCACACAGCTAATTTGCGTGCATTATTTACCTGCACGACCCTACTAGCAGCTGCCATTTTGCCACTGATTTTGCTCCCCATGGCGGCCTCCGTCTTCTACGTCCGGGTTAAATCGATCCAATAAGCGCGGCTTCTATAAAGCAACACGAGAGGGCGCTGTTGGAATCTGCTTCCTTAAAGGGCCTGGTTTCCATCAAAACAATGAGAATCTGTACAGAAAATAAATATAGAAGTAGCCAAGTACACAGTCCAGTTTCGATGGTGGTTTCTCTTATTATAGTAATAATAAGAAACGGAACCCTCTAGTCATCAGATGCCGAATTGCAGAGAAGCAATGACGGCATGCTAAAAACGCACATAAGAGGCTATGGGGAGTCAGTTACCCAGCGTTACCGGAACAGAAGTAATTTGTAAACGTGCATAAAACACTAGGGCTACACCATTTTTCTTACCTGTACCACTAACATCAGTTGTTGTCAGTTGTTTCCTGATAATGTACGTATTGCTTGCGTACCTAGGGTCTGGATAGAAACAATGATTACAAACGACGGCTAGCACGCTAATACAATTGATTTGCATAATTCGCCAAAATATACAGCATTAAGATACGCCACCGAAATGCTATTCGGGTCGTTCTCACGCATTCACCTGCCCGCGGCCTTTCATATCCCACCTGCAGGAACCCAAACAGATACTTGCCCTCGTTGTCATTGGTCGATCATATGACAGCCTACAATTTCCTGGCGCTATGTTCATTTTGCAAGAACGGCCAATCACAAAGCGACCCTCCCTGGAAAACTTATTGACGCACATTTTAACCAATGGCCGTATAGGTTAAAGCCAGAGCGGATGGGGCGTCATGTCGTACTGTCCAATCCGGTTTAAGCTGCGCCGCCTTTGAAGGAGAGGCGCTCTTCCGAAGTTAAGAAGAGGCACATCGTCGTATGGTTGTAGCTAATATTTTTTTGAAGACGCCCACGGAAGATACTAGAACGGGTAGGTAAGAAATATCATAAAGTATTAACAATGCCAGCAGTTCTAAATTAGTTCACTCGTCATTACTAATTAGGCAAGCTGCAGCGAAACAGATTCACAATAGCAAGTTAGCAGTTATGTAGCGTTTCCCGCGGCCATTCGCACAGCACATTCCCGGCCAGTCTGCCTTAGCTGGCGTGTTTTCGGTTTCTCAGTACTTTGGCCCCTGGGCTTTTGATTGCGTGCATGAATGTGCCCCGTGAGAGACTGGCATGCCTTTCCGCTGCGCGCCCCGGCCTTGTGCTGCCTGGGCTGGCGGTCAGGCCCTCCCGCAACCCTGCCCTGCGTGTGACTGCAAGTCTGTGGCTTTTTCCGCAGAATGGAAGTCTTCGATGAACTGGAGAACGCGGCTTCTAGGCTGGAAACGGTGGCATTAAGCGGCTGTCAGGCGCCGGCATTTCCAGATGGGAAGAAGAACAATTCGGCTGCACAGATATTAAGGTCCTTTGTTTGTCATTATGTAACTTTGGGATTAAGTTGGTATTCGTCAACAAAAAACGGAACGGAATTGTTCATTTAATTTCATATTTTTTTATGCAACAGGATAAAAGAGCAAATGGCCCACCAGTGTTTTGAAATGCAAGTGAAAATCAGTGCAGGTGAGTTCTCATTGTAAGTGTATGTAATGAAGGAACTGACTACAAAGCAGGAATGTGACTGTCCTGTTCAGGTATGGTTTATACGGTAGTGCATATTTACCTTGGAGCATCCTAAAAGTGCCATGCATCTTCCTGCAGAAAAAAATAAAAAATCATGTGGAGAACAGGAATCTAGCAGAGATATGTAAGTATCCCTTAAAAGTAAAGTACTTTTATCCCTTGTGCTAAAAGAATAAATATATGTTCTACTACTAAAATTAGCTTTTAAGCATAATTATTGTTGTTTTGTTGCTAGGTCTGAATGTGAAAGTGAGATGGAGGAAGCAAGAATAAACCACTGCAACAAAACTTTGGCTCTGCAGAGGTAGGTCCCTCACACCATTGAGATTTCTCTGCTATGCAAGGTGATCCCTTGTTGTTCATTCCTCATTTACTTGTTTTATGTTGTATTCTGTTGGCTTTATTTGTTTATTCAGGGAACATCTAGTGTAGCTGATGATCTACTGTCAGATGTAAACTATTTTCTCAAACTACATAGTTTTGTAAATCTAAAGATATCAAAATGATTGTCGCACCTAAAGATTATCATGCATGGAATGCTGCAATGAACTGCAGTGAAGTTACATCAGGGTGTCAGCTATGTAACAATTAAATGACAAATCGGAATCATGAAAAATGTATAATTAAAAGTGATTGTTATGGTAGCTGAGCAGGTAGTACAGTGGGCTTACACCTCCTAGATTATGGGTTTGATTCCTTCCCCAGGCTGTGTGTTTCTTGAGTTTGCACATTCTCCCAGTGTTTGTGTGGATTTTCCAGTTTTCCACTCAGAATGGAAAAGGTAGAGAATTTGATTCTGGTGTTTTCCAAGTCTGGGGAAGAAAAGAGTATGGAAATAGTTTGGTGTTTTCAAGGAATTGCAGCAAAGTGACCTACTATGTAGTCTTAAAAAATGAATTTACTTATTCCTGTTTATGATTAAGTCACAAATGTGAGCTTGTTGTCAGTGCCAGAATGTGTATAGAGTGCATGTGTGCAAGATTATACCTACTTGGCATGCCAGTCCCAAATGTAGAAATTGGTGGGCTAGGGATCCCAAATGTGAACGGAGTACAGAATGCAATGTGAGTGTTCATTGAAATCAGAACTGGGTGATATGTCAAGTGCACAATTACAGTGAAGAATTTTCATAATGATTGCATGATGATCTGGGACCACAACTGGTATTCTATCACTAAAAATGCAATAATTATATGGAGGTAATTTTTAAAAGTGGGTTGTGGTTGTAGATTCAAGGCATATTTTGAATTTGTCACATACATTGTTTTCCAGAATGCAGATCTGGTGGGCCATCTCAGAAAAACTCAAAAAGAATGATTCTGAATCAGAGTAAGGGGCCTACCTCACTGGACATTATATAGGATTGCATGGAAGCCATATACATTTGTTGCAGTTGTGATTAAGATGAACAAATGTGGGTTTTCTGTCTATGTGCAGGATGTTAAAAGCATCAGCCAAACACAGTCTGGAGCTATGCTCCAAAATACTAGAAGTTCAACAGGTGGGTTGTTTTGGATCCTTTTTAAAGTAGTGTGTCGCATAACTGATGGTGCGATACATTTTTAAATATATACGTATATGTGTGTGTGTGTGGCTGTATTTTTGTTTGATCGTGTATTTCTTTTTTTTTTTTTTTTTTTTGTGTCTGGCAAAGGAATCATCTGAGATCCAGGATCAGGTTTTCCAGCTGCAGAAAAAGAGGCTTGGTACTGTTATTAACATTTTACTTATTACTTCTACGTAGGCAATATTCACAGAAACACTAACACGAGTTCTCAGCACTAAATACTAGCAGATTACCCAAGTGGTATTTTTGAATATTTTGTACTAAGCCTTATTTTTGGATAACAAATAGAATAGAATCCAGATCATAACAAAATCATGATTATTCCTGAGGTGGATTGACAAGGGTGGTGGTATAACTTACCTCCATTACATATTTTAATGATAAAAAGTAATCTTATTTTAAATGACTGTCTTCTTTTGTACTCATGCAGATCTAAAACGACTCATTCATGAAAAAATGAAGGAGATGGACGAGCTGAAGAGAATGAGAGAGCATCCCGAGGAAGGGAAGTACAAGAGGGTTTTAGAGAAAGGCCAGGAGAATCTGCAGAAGTACCAGAAGATGGCGACAATCACACAGAATGTCCTTCGGGTAATGACTCTATACCAGTATTTCCCAACCCAGTCCTGGAAAAACTGGACAGGCCACGTTTTTTGCTTCCTCTTGGCTCCCAGCATGACTTTACCAGGTATTCAGTATTCCTGATTGGCTGGGAGCTGGGAGGGAGCAAAAACGTGTACTGTCCGGTGTTCCCCGAGGACTGGGTTGGGGAAACACTGCACTATAACACTGTTTCTCAACACTGTTGTCAGGGACCCCCAGATCCACGTTTTGCTCCTTGTGGGAAGCAGCATATCCATATTTCTTAGCCCTGCTCAACACTGCTCTATACAGTCTTCACTGTCCATCTCCATTTTTGCCATGTAGGTGATTTTGGCAGAGACTGGCACACCGCCAGTGATTCTTTGCCTGGTACTATGTCTCTTTGATTCGGACTTGATTGCCAATTTCATAAGTTTTACTGTTTCTTTTTTTATCAGATGCCATTAGAACACACAAGTGTGACGAGTTGTAAAAAAAAAATGTAGCTTGTTTTTGGAAATTCACCAAGCCTCCAAAAACCCCTGTGTTATGGTATACTAACCAAGGAACAGTACCAGTCCCAGCAGCAGAGGGCATAAGGCGGGGGAATTTCCAGGATATGATGACAGTTTTAATGAAGATTTGAGAAAATTGTTCAGTTTTCCATTAATCAGTGGAAGGTTTTTTGTTAGTATAACAATATCCATATTTTTGATCCCCACATAGAGTTTATTTGGGTGTTATTGATTGTGAGGTCTGCAATATTGTGCTCTTTCTTGCAGGGAACTATTCTGGCCAGTAAGGTGAACTGGAGAGATGATCCTAAACTCAGAGATATAGCGCTTGAATTGGAAGACATCCAGTTGTATTAATACAGCTACTATACACGTGCCTTTTTATACTTGTTTATATGTACAAATCGTATTCATTTGTAAATATGCACAAACTTTTAGTATGATATGTGATGTATTGCTTTTGACAACTTTTGTAAATTTCTTGTAATATTTGTTTTTCTTTTGATAAAATACAAGTTAACATTAAGAGCTTGGTGTACATTTAAGATCCGTTTTCGTCATTGCAATTCTGTATCAATACAAACCGTGGGCATTGATTATCCCCCATGTTAAGCCACATTTATATGTGTACGTTGTGCAAAAAAAAAAATAACGAATGAAAATCGTAGCGCATCAAACTCACGAGGCTGAAGTTGGCTACTTATTCGCAGAATCCGTGCCACCTTAAATAGGGCGTTCTGTTTCGGCAGAATCTTGTAAATGGCACTGTGCATGCTAAATCGAAAGCTCCAAGAATGTTTTTAACATTTCACTTAAAACAAATCTGTTTGGTAAGACGAACTGAAACTGTTTTATTTAAACAGGTTTAAAATAAAAATCATTAAATTCTGAAAGAATTGTATGCAGTGTTCGATTCCAAATATATTATTAATATTAGTAATTGCTATTATTTGATATTTCACCGTACATTTTCCAGTTTGTCCTTTGGCACTCTAAGACATACTGTATAAACCCATGCATTTTCTGCCCAGCTTAAAATCTTCTTGTTCAGTTTCCTTACAGGGGCCTGCTTGCAGCTGAACATGCTGTGCCGTTTTTGAAAATACAAGATAATGCAAAAACAATGTATGAACAAAACATTTAAGATGAGGCACCTATATATGTTTCATATGATTTTCACAAATCACAAAAAGGTGAAATTACACAGGCTCGATGTGACTGTTTTTTTTGCATCAGTAAAATAGCAGCAAGACACTGAGCAAGTCGATTTGAATAAGAAGCTAGATAATGTGGGAATAATTCTATAAGTAATTGAAACAAGAACTGACTAAGGCGCCAGCAGAACAGGGTCATGAGATGTGATAATGCGCTAGGATTATTATATTATATTATTATATTATAAAATTGCATTGCATTGTACCTAATCGAGACCGATTGAGGGAGCAGACAGAGAACGTAAGCGGCTCGTGTTTATCTATTATTTCTAGAAGGACAAGGACTAGTCGACTAACTA
>JAODKL010000040.1:27214573-27232933 GCA_026780765.1 Petrocephalus schoutedeni
AGAGGGGGGGGGGGGGTTGGCAGCCTCTTGACCTTGGACCACTGGAGATTTTTTTTCTCTCTACTTGGAAGTTTTTGATTCTTCTCCTCTGTTGTCAATTAGCTTTCTTTCTTTCATTTTCTCTGTTTGGCATTATTCTTTCTTAAAGATATTGTAATGTATCCCATCACCCCTGTGTAAAGTGCCTTGGGATGACTCCATTGGATAAGGCACTATCCATCCATTTCCTAAAACTGCTTAACCTTCCGGGTCACGAGGGGTCCAGAACCTATCCCGAAAACACAAGGTGGGGAACAACTCAGAATGGGCGGGGGGGCAGCCCACACTCAGGAGACAGAGGGAGACCATACAAACTCCACGCACATGGAACCTGGGCAGAGACTTTGACCCCAGTTGTGTGAGGAGGCAACAGTGCTAACCACTGCACCACCGTGCCACCCAGTAAGGGGCTATATAAAAACCATTCAAAGTGAATTGCATAATTCACAGTCTCTGAGTTACTGTGATGCTCAAACTTACGTGGGTAAACCATGCAATAAATAAGCCACAGAGAGCAGAAAACAGTGCTAATCCTCATATGACCATACTACCGTGCATCTGCTTTCACTCTACAGTATGGAACCCAAGAGGAGGAAGTAGCACAAGCAGTACAGGTCTGGACACAATGCAGCGCTTAAAAGCACTAACTGGATGCTATGAAATAACCAAAATGAGCATGTTTCATTCTGTGTCTTGACCCTGAGTAAAGAAGTACCTCGGACCAGTGAACTGGACCTTGAGCCAGTGAAGGGTTCACTGAAGAAGAATATGAACATGATACAGCAGAAAATATTTATATATAATATAAAAAACATATGAGGAATATGGTGCATTATTATTACTACTAATAATGATAATAATAAAGACTAATAATAATAATAATAAAGAATAGTTGCTATTCTTAAATAATTAAGAATATAAACTAACAGATATGTGGATTACAAGCCATGAAGTTCTTGCATTTCTGTGAAACAGCCGCAATTTCAGTGCAGTAATGTGGCCCAGATGGATGAGTGTGCAACAGCCGTGTCTGTCATTTGCCCAGGGTGCCACAGGTTTCCACCCGCCGTCCAGAACCAAACACTTTCCAGAGCGTTCACTGGCCATGATCCACACTTCCTACTTCTTCTTAAAGATGCACATCACTTTGGATCAAAGCATCTGCTAAATACACATCATATAATATGTAATATTATATGATGTAGGTTTTAAAACTATAGTTAACTCAGGGAACACGTCTGAAAGGGCAGGTGAGAAGAGGAGCCTTGATGGGGATGCAGCTGGATCTGCTGTGTGGTAGTGATGCCACTTTGTTCACAGAATGACTGAAAAATACACATTTCATGTTAAAAATACGAAGTATAATGTAATCAGATGTGTGGCATCTTAAAGGATCTCCTTGATAGACATAATTTGGCATATTATATTTTGGGATTTTTTTGTATCTCTGTATTTTCTGGTATTTAGGATTTAGGAGTGTTATTGTGTTTACTTAAAGGACGTGTTGCAATGATCTTGGTATGATTTATGTCACATTTCTTTTGTGTATGATCTGGGTCATTCATTCTAAGCTATGCATTTCTCTACGAGGACTGGTTGTTTGATTTTTTTTAAATTCTATTGCGTGATTCTGCTGTTTACTGTGGATGTCAGAATAGTTTTGGCTTTTGTGGTTTAACGGTATTGTGGCTGTCAATTGGTGCCTTTGAACCAGTCAGCATTACCAGACCGAACCTTTTAACTTCCCTGGTTTTATTGTCCTCATTGCCACATTCCACTCCTTAGATCATGCATGTACATTACATGAAAGATGTCTGGCCTTAACATTTTTCAGCAAAAATCTAAAAACATCAACAGTACTTCACATGTGAAGAACAGAAGGAATTTATTTTTCTGTATACTTCAGAAGAAAACCATATAAAATAATTTCGCTAGTATCACCAATAATGATATATCTCAATACATCCAAAACTAATCTCGCTGAGCCAAAATAGCACTATATGGCTAAAAGTATGTGGACACTCCTATTTATTAGAGGAATTGCCTAATTAAGACGCACCCATTGCTGACACAGGTGAATAATTAAGCACACGGTCAGGTAATCTCCAGCAACAGATATTAGCAGTAAAATGTGTGGTTGTACAGGAGAGGTTACTGATTTTCCACTTTGCACTGTCATAAGACGCCATGTTTCCTGCAAGTCAATTCACCGCAATTTTGTCCTGCTAGAACTGCCCAGGTCAGCTACAGGCACAAGGCAGGGAATAACCCAGAATGGGGCGCCAATCCAGCAGGGTACACACACCAGTCACACACACATTCACACCTACAGGCAATTTGGTAACTCCAATTCACCTCAACATGCTTTCGGACTGTGGGGGGAAACCGGAAAGCACAGAGGAAACCCCACAACAACGTGGGGAGAACATGCAAACTCTACACACATGGAGCCGAGGCAGAGACTCGAACACCAGTTCCAGAGGCGAGAGGCAACAGTGCTTAGGATGGTGCCAGTGCACCACCCGATGCCTCCAGCAACATTCCAACCTCTACTGGAAACCATCCCAGAAGAGTAGAGGCTATTATTGCAATAAAGGGTTGATCATCTACAAATTACTACACATGGTTTTGGAATGAGATGTTGGAGATGCTGCTGCTTCCATTGTTTTGGCCATATAGTGCAGCTCAGAAGTGTGGAACTGTAGGATCCAGCTGGACTACAAATGTAACAAAACATCGTTATACAAAAGGACAGCAATGCAGTACCGTGCCCAATTTTCTTACAAATCAAACATGTATTCATATGTATAAAACAAGATAAGAGTTTGAAAATAGAATCACGCAAAGGCAGGTGCTTCAAATACTTTGAAATGCTTTGCGGAGCCATCCCTAAAAGAGGCTGCCTATCACTGCATCTCAACTTCTATGGCATTTGTTGGAACTTTCTTCCGATCTCTCGGGTGGCCATTCCTGAAAAGGACATGAAACAAAAAGTAAAAAAAAAAAATGCAATTAAACCGAAAACAAGAAAATGTGCATTTCATTTTCGTGCCTAAAGGGGGCAAGAACAGACATGGGCCCAGAACCATACAGATGAGTCGGAGTTCAAGATTTAAAAGTATAAAATTCTGTCCCTCTTTTCCTAACTAATGTAACTAATGTTAATTTGGAGTTTAATAACAGCAAAACCACATTATATATTATACATTAATTATACATGACTGAAAAAGTTTCGGCGCTTTCGTGGCTTAAGCCCGACCCTAGCGCCGCGTCTGGTACCCATTAACAATCTGAAAAAAATATTTAACACTGTACCTCTGCATAACAAGTAATACAATAGCAGAAATGACAGCAACTGCAAACACACATCCACCGACAATTCCAGCGATCAGACCTGAAACACGAGAGAATGAAATTTCAGACCGTTTTAACAAAAGGGGATAAAAGAAAATTAACTAAAATGACTGATGGTCCCTTACCCACATCTGTAGATGGCGCATCTGGGTTTGAATCTTGAGCAGATCCCAAAGATCGGCCCGACTTTACTGTATATATGTGAATGAAAAACAAGAATTACCCAACCGGTGCATTACTGCCACCCAGAGGAAAAAAGTGGAACAGTTGTGTTTGTGCTACATGGTAATTAGGGCAAGTGAGGCACCAAAAGTTATCTATCCCTTGATCTCTCCATTGAGCTTAAATTTTGCCATTATATCATATGTCAACAAACTTATCAAATAGCAATCTACCACTGTAAGTACAACCACTTGCAGTAGTGAGAAAAAATAAAAGCTGGTAAACAAGTTGAAACAACGTTTAAATTCCAGATAAACTTCAGAACCCAACAGCAAACTGAGTGCTACTGCAGGTAAGGAAGGAGAGCTGCTGTGGGAACAGAACTGGGACACTGATGCACCTGTGCCACACCTGTGCTATGTAATTATGTGCATTCAGCTCTTCCAGTCACCCATGAAGGAGCTGCAGAAGTCCTGACACACAAGCTACAGTACTGTTTTCCTTTGATATTGCTTTGACTGTGACCTTCGGGAAGATGCATATTCTGATAAATACGGAGGATTTGGTAGGTTTCACTTTCTATCAACCTTGGGCAGTGTGGGGGAGGATGTGCAGTATAAGAACAAAACTTTTGGACACAACTCTTAATCATTGAATTCAGGTGCTTCTTTCAGACCCATTACCATTGGTGTATAAAATCAAGCACCTAGCCATGCAGTCAAGTTCACAAACATTTCTGAAAGAATGGGTCTTTCTAAAGAGCTCAGTAGATTCAGGTGTGCACTGTCACAGGACGCCACCTTTGCAATAAGTCAGTTTGTGGCATTTCTGCTCTGCTAGATATTCCATCGTCAGTTTTACATGGTGGAAGTGTTTTGAAACTCAGCTGCGAAGTGGCTGGCCACGTAAAGTAACAGCATGTGCTGAGGCACATACTTCCTCTGCCATTAACCCCAGCATACAGAACTGTACACCTGCACCTTTGTGGAATAGGCTTCCATGGCCGAGCAGCTCCATGGAAGCCTCAGATCCCCGAATGCAATGCCAAGTGTCAGATGCAGTGGCGTAAAGCACACCGCCACTGGACTCTGCAGCAGTGGGAACGTGTTCTATGGGGTGATGGAACACCATTCTCTATCTTAGTCCCAGTGAAGGGAACTCTTATTGCTTCATCATATCAAGATCTTTTGTACTTTCCTGTTATGCATGACTGTGCCCCAGTGCACAAAACAAGGTTTATACCCTTCTGGGTGAATGGGTAAAAATTCCCACGGAAACACTCAAAATTCTTGTGTAAAGCCTTCCCAGAAGAGTGGCGACTGTAATAGCTGCACCACCTCCATATTGATGTCTATGAATTTAGAATGTGATGTCATTATAGTTCCTGTAGGTGTAATGGCCAGGTGTCCAAATACTTTTGTCCATTTAGTGTATATCACGAGATAGCAACAGGTACACATGCAATAGTCAAATCGTTAAAGGATGCAATGTAAAAAAAAATTTTTAATAATAAATATTTCATCATCTAATATAAGACCAACAATTTAATATAAGACTAGCAATTTTTTTCTCATCATGGCGCTGCTGAAGTAGGCTGCCTCGCTGGTTGCTCTGACACCTCCCTCTGCCTCCCCTTATCTTCCCTGCTTCACTCCTCTCGTCTGGTCTAGTCTACTGTCTTATACTTTTAAGAGACTCTCTGTGCCCTGCTCTTCAAACTAAAAATCATGGATTTGATCACCTGGTCTCTCAACGCAACTGACACCATCTTCTCGACGCGAAGCGCAGGTTCGGGGGAATCTGACTGCCCTGCAGGAACGTACGCAGCTGGCTACACAATGGACGGATGGGAGAAGTGGAGGGTCGTGCGTCTGGTAGCTCTTTCCGTGGAGGACATCGAAGATATCTACCTATTCGGAACCATGATTACAGGTCTTATGCTGATCGGATTAGGCGTTGCCCTGGTTTATCGGAAATTGAAGAAAACGGTGACGGCCATTCAAAGCTCCACCAGGCTGGCCGTGATGATTGAGGGAGCTGGCAGGGCTGTGGGCGCTCAGACTGTGGCTATGGATCGCAGATTGGATAACATCATGGAGAAGCTCACGGCTGTGGGCACTCAGACTGTGGCTATGGATCGCAGATTTGATGCTATGGATCCCAAATTGGATAACATCACGGAGAAGCTCACGGCTTTGCAAAAGTTTTTGGATGGCGGAGACCAGCGTGGACATTAGAGGTGCTGCGAAATTACAGCTTCTCGGCCGAAAACCCAAACAACCCCATCCTCTCTGCTTTTGGCTGCCCTGTAATCAGCACCGGCCTCGGCCAAGGTCGCTGCTGAGCTAACAACTCCCCAGGAAGAACAAGGCAGTGGGACTCTCTTGCGTCCCCGCCCCCATCCCAAGTCTTCGCTTCACACCCTCAGCGTGAACAGGCGGGTCTGTGACCAGCGCCTCTATGGCTGCAGGACCGGATGGCTGTTTGTCTATGCTGGACTATCTCCACCCCCCCATTTCCCTCCCCTGTAGCAAGTCTTGTGTTATACGTGCCTATGACGCTGAGGTGTTTTTTTCTGTTCCCAAATTGTGCTTCCTACTGGAGTACAGTCTGGGGGCTTTTTTTTTATTCGCCTCCTCTCTCCCCTCATGTCTGTAGGTCGGGAACTGCTACATTTCACTGCATGTAATGTGTATGTGACAAATAAATTTGACTTTGACTTTGTTTAGGGTGCAGTTTCACAATTAAATATAACAAAAAAAATATCACCCATATAATAAAAGGATTTTGTCTGCTATTTGTCTGATTTTTGTCCTAACTACAGTCCTCCTTATGTATATGTTTCATCATCCAGTTTTGAAGGAGCAGCAAATTGGCAAAGATAAGGAACATGCTCTTAATTCTTCTTACCTGTTTCATCTGTATCACATCAGAAGTGCACTAAAAAGCTAATTGCGCCATTACAAACAGCGATTGCAAAACCCAAAAATGTCACGACGTGATATATATATATTTTTTTAGCAATATTGTTCAGTCCTACATAGATATCCATTCCTGAGACATTACTGAGGATGTGATGAAACCTGTAGAGGGCATAAGTCAGACTGAAGCTGCATGGAGAATGAAACGTGATCTTTAACTGGGGAGTCAGAGTCACAGGATTCCCTCTTTGCTCCTGTTTCCACTGCCCCCTGCCTTCAGCCCTGGATGGCGCCCTAAAGAAGGCACAAAGAAGCAAATGGGCACGAGCAGCCCGCTCACCGCATGCCTGCTGGCACTCCTGCTTGCTCTCAAAGTTGTTCCCGTTCCCGCCGCAGCCGCCATAGATGAACGTCCGGCACGCCTTCTCCTCCGCGTTGTAGTAGAACCTCAGGACCCGGGCCAAGCAATTGCCCTGGTCCTTCTCCAGCGTACACACCAAACCTGGACAAATAGTATGGCATTTTGGGTCCGTTCCTCTTGCAACCTAACTCTTGGTAGATTCAACCACGGAGAGCAGAACAAGGAACAAAGCAACGCCAGAGACAAAACAAACTGGACTGAAATCAAGAGAAGCTGTGTTTGGCTTTGAAATCTTTCCAGTAGTGGCTATACATTTTAGCAGGTGTTAGTTATTTAGGGTATATGTCTGGATGTGTAGACTGTTATAAAAATATTTTTCCTGGACATCAACACTTTTTCTTTTAAATCCGATATTCACTGTAATCCTGTTAACGTTTTATATTTTTAATATACAGTTTTGTACAGCTAAACTGGTCATTCAAATTAAATAAAAGAAAGTGAACGTTTTTTTTTTCTTTTAGAAGGGACACAAGAAAAAAAATAAAGGAGGGACAATGTCCCTGAACAGCCTCCCCTCGCATGTAGTGGCGCCATACCTTCAGATGGGAATAGGGCCTGGAACCTGTCTGAGCAGGCCTGCATGCACTGGGCTTCTGAGTCGAAGCGATTGGCATTCCCCTCAACTCCTTTGTAATGGAAGGGAAGGCAGATTCCCTTCGTGGTGTCATAGAAGAATTTATACAGCATCTCCTCCCCACTACCTGGGTCCACTGGCTGGTTGCATCTAAACTCTGAGAAGACAAGAACATATAAGGGGTTTGGACAAATGTGAACTGCTTAAATTATTGAGAACATTTTCTAAATCATATATCACACAGATATGAGCCATATGCCAATTTAATTCACTTGATAGTCAATAGAGTTAATTTAGCCTAAAGGATTTGAATGGACTCTCAGGGAGGCAAGAGTGGTTTGGAATCAACAGCTGTAATGTTGAAGAGCAATAAGTGGTTACTTTTTTGTTTGGAATTTGCCATAGATCCTTTAAAGGGACATTAAAGTTGAGTGAAGAGCAAGTTCATATGGTGCAGGTAGCAGTCTGCATTGGAAACCACAGCATAGTTCAAACTGTCATGTGCCTTATCTTCAGGATTCAGGCTGTAAAAAAGACCTCAAGATCTTTACTTACGGTCACTGGAAGAAGCAGAAGCAGCCATAAGCACAACGAAGCATAATCCAAAGGAGTGATGAAGTGTCATGTTTACTGTGGAATGTGAAGGACTGGTGATTCTCGCTTTGTCTCTGCTTGAATGCTTCGGTCTGTGGCAGCTTTTTACGGGTTATCGTTGACCTTTGGACCACTTATCAGGATATGCGTTCCCCATGACCTGGGAGTGTCTTTCACTCTCATACACACCCTTTGGTCCCAGTTTCTGTCTCATATAACAATAAAACATCTTTAACCATCTGACTCACCAGATACTCTCATCATCTCTAGTCCTTATAAAATCTACAAAGTCCGTCCTTTTAGAAACTTTGCAGTGTTGACTAAAATGGCAATATCATGTTTTCCAGGAACTAAACTATCATCTATGTACAAACCAGGTTTTGATCATACTGTAATTAAATAATATTTAAAAATTCTTCAGACAACTTTACAAACATGATTATTATCCCATCCATCCATACATCCTTTTTCTGTTGCTTATCCAGGACCCAGTCAAGGATGCTGCAGTCTGATCGGAGATTCCTCATCTACACCATTATCATCAGTGCTCTTAGAGTGCTGGACTCACTGTTGTATCCAGTTGTTTTGTGTTCAGTACAAAGCCTCATTTGTGGGGCTTGTTTGAGTGTGCTAGTCTTTGTCCTGGCATCCTGTCAGGGTTGCTGTTTTTTTATCAAAGTAAAAATAAAGTTTTTGTGTTTATTAAATTATCTTTGTTGATATTATTAATTTACAGTTAAGGTAATAAATTAAGTTAGAGTCAAGGTAATCAATGTTACCAAGCCGGGGGAGGGGGAATTGGAGGGACCCATGGAGTTTTTTGCCTGGGGAGTCCCTAGGGTCGCCCTAGGATGACTGCTTTGTGGTTCTGGGTGCCGGCATCTTGTTTCAGGGTTCATGGTTCTTGTTGACTGGCATTATATCTTAAGTTCCTGGTCCCGGTTGGCATTAGTCTTGTCCCTGGGTTCATCAGCCGGATTTGCACACCTGGTGTGCTGGGCAGCCGGTGTCCTGCTCTAGGGCTTGTTTTTTGAGTATTCCAGTTTCTCTGTTTCAGCCCTGCTTCCTTGTTCCTGGGTCCTGGTTCCTGTTCCTGATTTTCCTGTCCTTTGTGCTTGTCTGACTTTTGTGAACCTCATTCTGAAGCCACCCAGTCAGCCAGTAGCTCTTGGTCCCATTAGTTTCCATAAGCTGTGCTCTGGCCTCAGGGGCCAGTGGTCAGAACTTCTGGCATCATAGAAGGATCACCCTGTTTGGAGAGGCCCTGTCCCAGCTATGTAAGTGAAAGGCAATAAATGCAATGCAATAAATGCGGTTTTACCTGAATGCTCCAAGGCCGAATCATAACAAGAACAAAGTCACTATCTTCAGTTTCATTGGTGACGTCTATTTTTATGACATTTGCCTAAACATTAACTTGCAGATCTACTGTTCAACAATCACTATTTCGACAACGACGGAAATATCTTCAAACATTTTAGGAATGGATTTATATGTACTAACCCTTAGAACCCTATCAATTTTTTCTTCTGCCCCTTTGATTTTAGGCTTATTACATTGCATATACATGAGTTAGCCACATACGCTTTATGTTTTTGTTTTCAGGACATTCTCCGCTATTCAGATAATTTGATGTGCAAATACTGACAGTCTTGATGTTGTCCTTTTTATGAGGAAAAACTGCTTGTTCGTATTAAAATTTCTCAATTTTCAGACTCATCTAATACAAGAATGTGCAGGGACTACAAATATAATCTCATAAATGTTGAGATTAGAGTCTCTATGATGTGGGAGCCCAGGGTTTTCACTGGGGACCTTTGCATGTCTTAATATTGAGAAGGAATACATGGTTAGTGCCAGGCAGAAATGAATACCTTTGATTTTGCATACATTTGATAACTTGTTGAAGTCATCTGATAGACAGCAATGCATACTTTTATGTTATAATTTTTTCACCTACTCCTTGTTGTCCCTGGCTTTCCATAGCCCACACCTGCCCCTTGTTACTCATTGTTACCTGTGTAGGCCCATTTAAGTGCCCGTCGTTGTTAATCAGTTAAACAATGAGTCAGTCATTGTTGGGGCAGGTGGGGGAAATATTATTTCCTTCATAATAATTCCATAATTCATGTGACCAAAATGCTTGTGAAATTTGAATATGTTTTTCATCCAGGATGTACATCAGCCTTTTATTCTGTGCTGCCTGGAATAGGCTCCACATCCCCCTGTGACACTGATGCTGGTGAGTGGGAAGAAGATAGATGGATGGAAGTTTCTCATTTTTATTTTTGTATAAATGACTGACCAATCAAATGTTAGGAAAAAGTAGTAAACGTTCACAGTGGTAACACACATAAATCACCTTCGGTTACCTTGCCTGTTTCTATGCAAGCATTATGGGATTTTTCTGTTTGTCAGTTGTAATTTTAATTTTCTAAATTTAATTTATAGCAATGTTAAAACTTGTTAAACTTTGATGCAACAGCTAGAGAAAAAATTTTATATATTTCATGGCAAAAAGGTAAAAATAATCCTATATATTTAAATTGTACAAATGATGCAGTATGTTTGGTTAACCCTTACGTAATTATTTTGATATTAAAATTTTTAAACTAGCCTAAATTTACCCAAGATTAGTAAAAAAAAAACTCGCAAATAACTGCAAGAAAAATATTTATTACATATTTACATTGTGAATTTATTTAATGTATATTACAATATTTTTTCCAATTGTAGCAATTGAAATTACAGCATAACACTGGATTGCAGAACTTTATATTGATTCATTCAGGTATTTGTTTCCTTGAATAAAATACAACAAAGCCGTCTCCAAAGATCCCCGGAATAAATTACACCAATTAGACATTTCAGTAGGCTAACTCAACATGACACGCCATTGTTTATTTGCAGAAAAGAAAGTTGTTTTAAAATATATATAAACGATGTTTGCGATGGCGATGTTGAAAGATGGCGTCCATTTTTTCTTACGACCGCATGTTTTCCGTTTCGGCGCACGGAACATCAATACTGACTCTGCCCCCTACTGGTCACGTGCAGCAGACGCAGCAGCAGTTCTTCTGGTGCGCTTCCCATCGAGACTGAGTTCTCTTCAGGAGAAGGCTGCTGTCTGGTGTCGTCCAGGCAGTCTGGATCTATCACACAACCGTCTGTCAAGATATAAAATGCGTATTACGCACAGACGGATACAAACGGCATATTCATTCATTCATTAATTAATTAATTCATTCATTTATTTGTGTAAAGCCATTTAAGTAAAGCCAAAGTCTCAGAGACCTATTATTTCGTTTCATTTTATGGCTGCATATTTTTTAGTTAAATTTGAGTTAAACACGCGAAGAAATTAATCGCCTTCTCACATTTAAACGCTGTGAATCAATGCACTAGTTGTTGTACCAGAGAATCGAGCACACCTCGTACATCTCTGCAGGTGGTTATGCGCACTGACCTGAGTCGCAGCAGACGCCCGGAGCTGCGCAGCGCCCGCCCTCCGCCCCGCACACCTTCCCTGCAGCCTCGCAGGGAGACGGCAGGTAGTTCTCCTCCAAACAGCGCACCGTCTCCGGGGAGCCCACGTAGCAGCCCATCCCCTCCCCACAGCAGATGCCGGGGCCAAAGCAGCGGCCCCTGGCCCCGGGCCCACATGTCATACACTGGCGAAAGAGCAAGAATAATTAATTATATAATCTAACACCAAGAATAAAATACAAGAAGATATACCAGCAAAAATAAATATTGTAATAAATGTTTTTGCTGCTGGTGTAAAGCGTATAATAAATCACACTATACATGGACTTAACATTAAAAACCTTAACATTACGTCAAATTCAAATATTTTAAATCTAATTATTTAGACGGATTTTCAAGAGTTACTATAGCTATGTACATAAAAACACAATCATACAAAATGGCACGTCGAACATTTCCCTGATAAACAATATCAATGAATTGCGTTGCGTGTCCAACCAACATTACTCTGCTCCCAAAAGAACAGATCAACCAGCGAAATATTTTCATGAAATCGTTAATTGTGAAACACGCTATCATGACAAAATGATGAAAACAAAATTTATATCTGAAAACTTTTACACTAGTCGATTAGTTTTATCAATTATTAATCTGATTTATTAATTAATTAATTTTATTTATTAATCTTTTTTCCGGAATACATTGCATTAAACACTCATAAAATCAGATGCGAGGAACTCTCACCGTAACCATTAATAATTAATGACTACATACATTTGATTGTAACTATTGACGTTTTGATTAAATTGTGCATGGGCGAGTAAATAAATCATCTAAAACTAAATTTTAGATTGCAAAACATTCTAAAAGATAGTCGGGAAAGTTTTTTATTGTTCTGGCATAAGATGTACAATTCCACAGCTGCGCTCGTAGCAATAACGTTTCAAGTTTTAAGTTTTATTTTTGTGGAAAAAAAAGCTTATAAAACGACTTTTTAAATGATTTTTAACAACCGAAGCTACAGGTTACCTGTCTGACTTCAGGGTCTGCGAAGGCGCGCTTCCCACCCCGAGGACAGTTCTGGATGTAACAGGCGGAGGAGAAGGCGAGGAGGCTGAGCATCAGCAGCACTAATGCGGACTCTGACATCGCGGCGGCAAGGCGGCGGCTGGCTGCGTCCGAACGCGTCTCCGGAGCCTTATGAAGGACTGTCGCCGTTTCGGATTCATCTGCTATTTATAGAAAGCTCACCGCTTCCCTTCACGATACATCAGGGTTTTTTTTCTATACGTCACACGTAGCCGTACGCAACAGACATATTTTAATTAGAAATAAGTATGCAAACCGAAATATGCCCCCTCGGACCTTTTCAGAAACGGCAGAAAAACTGATGGGATTAATATACAAAAAATATTTTGTAGTGCTTCATGTCAATGAAATTGCATTTACCGCAATATAATCCCTATATTATAAAATATGATTATTTTATTTCCACGCATATACAGTTATTGGTATAATGCAGGTAAGCATGCATTGGTATATATACCAATTAATTATCAAGTTCCCGGTATTTCCTACATTTCGTACAGATTTCTAAAGCACAATTGTGAATAGCTCAGGCATAAAGTCCACACCGTGTAACCGTGGGGTATGTCTAATTGATCATGTATCACATATTGCATCTATTATGAAAATCACAATAAGTGTGATGAGCAGTTAATATTTAGACCAGAATAAAGGATTAAATAAAAGAGAGAAAAAACAGAAACGGGTCATGCCTAGAGTCTGGGTTTGCATTAGAAATGTCTTATTTCATCAACAGCTCTGAACATCAGAAATGATTCTCGCTGATTCACGGAGGATAATGTGGCTCCATGTTTATGAAACATGCAGGGTCGCATCCGAACGAACAAACAAAATATGGCATAATCACAGTTAATGGAAATGGAGACAGTGAAACTAAAACATCAATTTCAGTCTTAAATGACTGCTTTATAATGCATATAAATGCATTGTAAAGCATATGAGATGTATAAACTAGTTTTCTGACATTAAAGTCAAGTCACTTCTCAATCAGGGGCAAAGATCTTTGGTCTAAGAAGTCAGTATCTTTTTTTTTTCTTTTAATTGCGCATGCATTGCATTAATTAAATACTTTTAAGCTGTATAAACCAGGAATAAAGTATTACAATTCTTTAAATAAATAAAAAAGTATGGATAGAGGCATGGATGGACACCAACTGAAGCCATAATCATAAATCTAAACTATTAAGAACAAACCATATGATCAAACGAATGATTTCATATTTCAGTTATTTCACATGCAAGTCAAACATGCAAAAATCATGTACTCCGTACAGTCAATAATCCAGCGATCCAACCATTTTTATATTGCACAAGGATTTTGGCTGAAAAGAAAATGTCACAAATTCAGTACTTACCCATCTTATAACTGCTGATCCTGGTCAAAGGCGAGCCTGAAGCCAGGAAGCATAGGGCACAAGGATGGCAGACACCTGGCACCTCATTTCAGCCCATCTCAGGACACACAATCATACTCTATGGGCAATTTAGAGGCACCCATTAGCCAAAATGTTTGCCACTGGAGGTGTCTCTCAGCTGGTTTTGGATAAATCATTCTCTTTTTGCTTGGGAAAACATTTCTATGAGCAGCTTGAAATCTATGGTTGCATTTGAAATTACCCCCATTTTCTTAAGTAGTGAACAATATAGTGCATCCACCATCAGTGTACAGGGCACAAAAAACTCCCACAACCCACTGAAAACTGTAGCGTACACTGTACACTGTACACTGGCAGGCTACCTGTGTACCTTAATGCAATCCAAAGGTGCTATTTTGTCAACTGATTGCTCATAATATGAGGACGCTGCCAACTGTATATAAATGTAAGGACATTTATTATTATTATTATTATTGTTAATAATAATGATGATAATAATAATACACAGATTTTGATTCAAATTTAAAAAATGAATAATGATTTTAGACATCCATGTTCAATTGATATCCTATATTGTGTTTATGATGCCACTGTCTGTGATGTATTGGCGCCCCTTTCTTGGCTTATTCCCAGCACCCATAGCTTCTGGGGATAGACTCTGGCCCCCACCACACTGCAGGCTGCACAATATAAGTGGGTATAGAAAATCGATAGATGGATGGACTGTATTTTGCTATTCGTGAATATCAGCTGTCAAAGGTTGCTAGGACACCGATATCTTGGAATGCAGTGCTCAAAAGTGTTGTCTTGTTTCACTAAGTACTTACGTCATGAACTACAAAGATTTGCCCGCATATTGTATAGTGAGTGAATCATTCTAAATGCAGCTTAGGTATTAAGGTGTAACTTTTCTCACTTTCTTCTAATCAAATTGTCTTTGCGGTGCTGAATCCTGATGTTGGCAGCAGAAAGGCCAATAAAATGGAGCACCGTTCTGGCAGTCAATTTTCTTGTTAGATTTAACGACTGATCATGCAAATCTATTCCCCCCCATGTTGTTATATTTAGCTACTCCAGGAAGACTAGAAACACTGACATGGCAAGCAAGCACACCAGGGTATCTTGTGACCATAAGAAGCCTCTGTTGTAGCATCTTTGTCTTGCGTATCTTATAGGATTCTGATTTTCAACATTCTCCCAGCTGCATGTAGACTTCTGGAGTGTTGGTTTCCCATGATGCAACTGGCAGTCCATCACATAAAATTTAATAATCTGAATATAGAATTATTCGTGAAAGTCTGGATTAATGTGTAAACAATGTAGTAATAATAATTGATTACCTACCTATGTGCCTGATCGGTAACAAAAACATCTCAGGGGGCTTCAAACCCTTCATTTTCTTAGACAGCTAGGCACCTGGAAAGCTCTGAAAAGCTGTCGATATCATTTAAAAGCACAATTGGTTTCATCAACGTAACATGCATGGCCTTGGAAATAAAGTCACAACACATATCCCTCACAGAGGACATTAATGAATAGCACTGCACTGTCATACCTAGTGAAGTGCCTGATGTAATGCACAGATTTTTGACCTCGTTGTTTACAAAGCACCGGGGCTGCAACACAGTCTACATCCACTGTGAAGAACAGGGGAACCAAAATTATGGGTGAATGTCTGCCTCTTTCGCATACTACCCATTACAGGTAGTGCACTGTATTCTTACTTGTATTATAATGCTTGCATCATGGTTAAACTAGATGCTGTCAGAACAACAATTATATATTACCCAGATGGCCCCATCGAACCCTTACTCCTCAGATACCCTCATCTTCTACAACCTCGAGGCCCCTACACACTATTCCCACCTTTCCAAATCTTTATTAAAGGCCCAACTTTGTGTGACTGACCTCATCAGTGTAATCAGGTTCACCAGATCTGCATCTCTCTGGGAGTCCCTTCATGTGCCACCACTGCTTCAGTTTTGCGGTCATTGGTCTCAAATGAAACAGGCCCTGGATCATCACCTACATAATGTTTCTGGGAACACTGAAAATTATCCTTCAAATACTATATTATATAATATTATTGTGCTCACACACTGTACGCCTTCACTTCTCCACAATCCACTCCACACAGTGTCGGTGGTGACCTGTAGTTTGGTCTTGGCACCCAAGAGGACGGACTCAAGAGTCAAAGAAGGAATTTGATGGGGATCATTTATTCACTCAGCCTAAATTCATGCTATCCCAACTGGAGTGTATTAACACTTATACCTGCCTCTCTTTTACAAAGCATTTTATACGAAACTTAACAGGCTTGCATTATTTTGAAATATCATAATGGTGAGCTCTTAATCTATCTA
Organism: Petrocephalus schoutedeni; assembly: GCA_026780765.1. Taxonomy (NCBI): domain Eukaryota; kingdom Metazoa; phylum Chordata; class Actinopteri; order Osteoglossiformes; family Mormyridae; genus Petrocephalus; species Petrocephalus schoutedeni. Next base: position 27,230,950 of record JAODKL010000040.1, read on the forward strand.
CCAGCACAGTACCCAGTACAGGGTGATGGCAATGAGTGGAGCCTATACCAGACAGCATAGGCCAGGGACACCCGCAGAATAGCGATCCATCATAATCTATGGCCAATGTAGAGATGCCAGTTTACATAACTGCATGTACTTGGGCTTCAGGTGGTCACCTCTTTCATAATGAGTAAACATATACCCCACTACCGCCAAGTTCTTCATGTGGCATCTGTCCATGGACACACACAGTCGCCTTCACGCGTCTGACGGCCAAGTGGTTGGTCCCAGATAAAGACATGGCAGCCTTGGCAACACCCCCCCCCCAGTACTTTTTTACTTCCAGCCACAACAATAGCTGTTGGCCTAAGGCCTTGTGCTTACTCAAAAAACGCACACATACATGCACTCAGTCATTCAACTTCGCAAGCTTAGTTTGAGATAAATGCACGCTGAGGCACATTGCTGTTCCTTTATTCTCTTCAACCTTTGAGGAAGCATGTGGACGACAAAAACAGGCATTTTTTGCTGAAGTGAACATCACGGGCGCGCACGTGATCGTAAGCACTCAGCAGTGCACACGCACGATGGAGCTGGGCGTTGCCGAGGAACTGCAGGTGGGACAAGATAAGCTGGAGCGCGGGTGCAGTCGGGCAGACAGGCATGGTCGACAGATGAGGTGTCCGCAGGGTAGGCGGAAGGCTGGCGGGGACCCGGGGAATGCAGTGAAAGCACAAGAGCACTGCCCACACCTCTTTGCACCTGGAAGGAGGAGAAGTGCAGCTAGATGTTAAAAGATCTTTCAATCTAAGCAGCATTACTGACACATGGCTTCTTTGCTGATTCTAATGGGGTCTGTTCAGTCAATATAGCTTGTTTCTTCAACTTGTTAAGATGCTGAAAATGACAATGATTTCCTCAAGTGAATAATATAACTGATCACATTAGCTCTTGGAAGAATTGCTGGATAGTCCACATTTTGGCTCCTGTTTGGGAGTTTGTTTGGGTTGAGAAACACTGCTTTGAGTAATGGTGCTTTGTGCCTTAGGGTGCATAGCCTATTTAGGCAAGCACAAACCTCACGGCAACCAACCCAGGACAGCAGGACTTGTTCTGTACCTTCAGATCCAAGAACTACTTAGTGACCAGATGTCGTGAGTTTCAAAACCTTGGGTTCCCCTGGCTGAATATCTCTAGTTCCAGTGAAAAGCACAGAAGACTGAAATATTTTGTCACCATATACTTACTGATTTTTAATTTTAAAATTAACTTGATGCTTCTCTGCCAAATGACTCACAGTAAAGGGGTTATGCTTTGTGTATGGCCCCTGATGTTTGAACCCATGACCTTTGCACTGTTAGCATAATGCTCTATTAATCATCTTGCTTAAGACAGAATCAGGAGGAAAACAGAATACCAGTAATGTCGAGCAAGGACAGAAGCATCCTACAGAGCCCCCATCTTAGAGGAAGGCCGAATAATACATGACTTTATTTTGCTGGCGTAATGGTTACGTAATGCAGGGTCTTTTGTGAGGGCACAACCAGGAGGGGGCCGGGGGGCACAGAAACACTGTCGCCTACGTCATGTTGCACTTGCGGATCTTAAAACACATAAGTATTGCAGCTACCTCTATAAACAAAAGCTTTGGGCCTTTCAGTCACAAATAGTATTCTGGCTCCTGGCCACTGCCCAGAATTCACCCCTTCTCCTTCTGCACTGACAGTTAATCACCTTTCACATAGGATCGGTTAGAACTGCATTAATTTCTGTGATGTGTTATCAAACAATGTTTATCATACACAATATAGCTTGCTGTTTAAAGCTTATATGGCAATTAGTGAATATGGTTTATAATGCGGCGGCACGGTGGTGCAGTGGGTAGCACTGTCGCCTCACACATCTGGGACCAGGGTTCGAATCCAGCCCAGTTCCATGTGTGTGGAGTTTGCATGTTCTCCCAGTGCCGTTGTGGGGTTTCCTCCGGGTACTCCGGTTTCCC
>JAODKL010000040.1:27272975-27284797 GCA_026780765.1 Petrocephalus schoutedeni
AAAATTAGTTCCATGAAATTTCCTGTGGGCAAACCCCCCCCCCCCCCCCCCCCCCCCCCCCACGCTTAGCTAAATTAGTCCAAGTCAATGGTGACACATGAAAGAACAGGCGTAAATCTGGTGAACCTAATTGCAAGACAAGTCACACGATGTTTTCAAGGGGCGCCAGATCAATAGCCCTACCGTGCACTCGGATCCTCTGTGTATATGTATGCCAAGCAGCCATAACATTAAAACCACTGTCAGCTGAAGTGAACAGCTTTAATTATCTCATTACAATGGGTCTTATTCTATATTATGCAAGTGAACAGTCAGTTGTTGAAGCTGATGTGGTGGAAGCAGAAAAAATGGACAAGCATAAGGAACTGCGCGACTATGACAAGGGCTAAACTGTGATGGCTAGATGACTGAGTTTGGACATTTTCAAAATGGAAGGTCTTGTGGTGTGTTCCTAGTATGCAGTGGTCAGTACCTAATAAAAGAAATTTACATGGATGTTACTTTGACACCAACCAGTAAACCACCAACCTAGATACTGTTGCAGACTAAGTGCTCCCCTTCACGGCAATGGTTTTCCCTGGCTGCAATGGCTTCTTTCAGCAGAATAATGCACTGTGACACACTGCAAAAATTGTTCAGGAATGGATTGGGGAACATTAAAAAGCAGTTAAAGGTCTTGAATTGGCCTTCAAATTCCCCAGATCTCAATCTGATGAAACATCTGTGGGATGTGCTGGACAAACAAGTCCGATCCATGGAGGCTTCCTCTCGCAATATACTTGACTTAAAGGATCTGCTGTTAACATCTTGGTGCCAGACACCACAGGACACTTTTATAGGTCCTGTGGAGTCCGTGCCTTGATGGGTCAGAGATGTTTTGGTGGCACCTACACAATATTAGGCGGGTTGTCGTTGTATATTGTGACACTGTGAGTCCTGCTGGCAGACCATGAAGCAGCATAAGTGTGGAAATTAATTGTAAATAGATGCATGTTTATATGTATTAATGTCTAGGTGTTGTCAATAATAAGTGCTGTACCTGTGTAATGTTTTATCGTGGAGTACATGTGTCAATAGCGTCTAACCCTAAGTGTGAGCTTCCCATGAATTGTTGACTCCCTTATCTGTTTTGATGCTGCTTTGTAGAATGAACTGGGGTCTCGGTGGCTGACATCCTGGACCTGGCATTGGTGACCACCTTCCACTAGAATAACCTTGAGAAACCAGCTTCATGTCCCTGGGGTCGACCATGCTGCCTCCCTCAGCCTCCAAGAGGCAGCTGTCGGGATGAGTTCTGTCACGCCTCCCCCTTGTTAGAATGCCGGCTCGATCAGGAAGGGAGCTGCACCTGACTAGTTCCCCTATAATCCTGGGTGACCTCGCACTTGGTGTGAGGTATTGTTGTTCCCAAGTGGTCTCTTGCTGAGTGCTTTCTACTTGTCTCTTGTGCAGCCCCAATCTGACCTGCCCTTCATGTTCCGGGTCCTGCTCGTCGGCCCTGGATCCCCTCTTCATGTCAAACCCTGTCTAGAGTCCCTGTCTTTATAGGATTGATCTCTCCTTTTCACTCCATGACCCTGAGAATGTCCCTGCTTATTGATTCTGCTTTTAGCTGCCCTAGTCTCAATAAATCTTAGCTTGCTCAGGCAGTGAAGTACACCTGAGTATTTTCTGTTGTGACATATACTTTCATTAGGGTGTTGCATATCTGGGTGTGAGGGAACTGGCTAGCCTCATCCCCACTAAGGGGAAAGATTAATTGATTTTATAGTGAACCAACTGTGACCAAACCTGGAAGTAATCAGTGGTTGGGTGATACCAAGGAGGCACAGAGAGGGGGTGGCTAGATGGGGTTTGGTTTGCTTTATGTTCAGTATTGTTTGTTTTGTATGTAATGTACTTGGTATAATTTGCCCCCTCCCTCACTGTTTAACAGGCTGGTAGGGGTTTAGGGTATAAATCCAGTTGGAAGGCAGTATAGGGGAGAGTGGGTTATATTGGACTGCACTGCTGTGGTCAAAGACTGAAACCTACCAATCTTGTTTGGTTTTATATACGTCCTCCTCCTCCATTGTTCTTGCAGTCTCTGTGTTTCTTTTTTCGTGATGTATTTGCACCAGTAAACCACATAATTTACTTGAATACATAAAGAATATATGTGCAGTGTGAAAGCCACACATGAAAGTGATCAGGAGCTACGAAAGTCCCAGGTCGAGACAACCAAGGAACTATTTCAATGCAGTGGGACAGAGAATCAGTCTGGCAAAATATGAAGAACTTCAATAATGGTGAAGAGCATCGTCCCAGTCCGTGGCGGCCTATCCCAGTAGGCGCGTGGCGTCCCCGCTGCCCGGCAGCACTCGGGTCCCAGTCCGAGGTGGCCTATCCCGGTAGGCGCGTGGCGTCCCCGCTGCCCGGCAGCACTCGGGTCCCAGTCCGAGGTGGCCTATCCCGGTAGGCGCGTGGCGTCCCCGCTGCCCGGCAGCACTCGGGTCCCAGTCCGAGGTGGCCTATCCCGGTAGGCACGTGCAACCATTTGTTTTCTTTTTTCCTCTTCTTTTCAGCATTTTGGTAAGACTTTCTATGAAGCCCATATTCATTACGCCTAATAACTGTTCTTAGAATTCATTGTAATGCATTCATAAATTCATAATTACAGCTATACATATTTGTAAAAGAGCCATAACACATTATAGCTACATTTCTCATGCATTATCAATGCTCTATAACCCCTAATTTGGACCCTCTGACCTTTTGTTCTTTGTTTTAAGGTGTTCTCGTGACAGAAGATTCTCATAATTTTCTTTCTTCTGATGTTTTTTGCTCTTTTCTGCTCTCTAATTAAATGATGTCCTGGGCAATCGCCTATGTCGTCTATAGGGCAGGCTGGCCCTGACCTTCCATACAGATGTCCATAGTTTCTTATTATGTACAAGTCATTCAGGTAAATGCTTTCTAGATGTCACTAGACTAGTACATAAGTTGTAAGCTAAGCCAATTTTACAGATTTTCTCATCTTGTTCCATATCTGTTGTTCGAATTGAGACTGATGAAGTAAATCAGAAAATGAATTTCTAAATCATGGCACCTTTTGGTTGGGGAGAATGAGACACTATCAGTCTACAGACGGTTTTAGCTTCTGCTTCTAGAAACTTCCAGTGAAATGGTCTCCAGTCCTTCTTTTCCTCCAGGCACTGAATGTATGTTATTAATGACTTAATGCTTCGATATTAGTATATTTCTTTGTCACTCTTATTTAAAGTGGCTTATAGTAGAAGGAGAGGTCCCAATTGTATTATTATTATTTTTTTAATGTGTGCTCACTGACATTTTAATCCACAGCCTTTGCCTTGTTAACACTACTTGCTGAGATACAGGAGCTGCATTTTATATATGGAAATTATGGGCCTCACAACAAAGATTGGGGAAAATGGGGAAAGAAATAATGGACTGGAGGGGGAGGGATGTCCAGAAGGGAGAAAGAGAACATGCGAGAAAGAGAACATGCGAGGAAGAGAACATGCGAGGAAGAGAACATGCGAGAATTTGAATGAATGATAGGGAAGAGATCAAAGCTTGAGCAGGTCCTATCAGCTGTCTCCCAGCTCCCACTGACAGACAGACACAGCTGTTGGATAAAAATACTTCTGGGATGGCCTAACTTGATCCAAAGAGAGGGGGGTAGGTTGGGGTGGGGCAGTTGAAACTTTTTGAAAAACACTAGAGGTGGAAGGAACTGCTTCTGCTGAAGCCTTCTCTAATCTCTGCTGGCTGAGCCCCTACACCATGCGTCCCCCGTTTTTGCCCATGAGATGGTATGGCTGGGGACGGGGGTCTATTTTAGGCAGTGGGCGGTATGGGTGGGGAACAAGCAGGTGCAGTGATTTAAAGAGTGTGACTTGGAGTCCATCTGCAGTAGTGTACTACAAGGGTCTCCCCTGTTCTCTCCCTTACACACGACACTCAGGACAGCATGGAAAGCGTGGAAGTGTTTGACGTGCCTGGGAAAGGCCGGGGTCTCAGAGCCACCAAGGAGGTGTGGGCAGGAGACGTGCTCTTCGCCGAGCCGAGCTTCGCCGCCGTCGTCTTTGACAGGTGAGGCCCACTAACAATAAGCACGGAAGGTAGAGCCCTGAGGACAGGCATGGTGAGCTTGTGGAGATGGCTTCCATGTGACAGCCAACACTTTTTTTATGGACTTTTGATTATGTGTTTGATTGATTATACAAACAAGGCTGTTTGGAAGTGACACACGAATACACTGAAAGCATGGCATGCGGTGGTATTGAAGCTCTGCTGAAATCCGATGGAGGTCTCTAGTTCTTTGAAAATATCCCACTGCCCTGGAGCTCACATTCCACTGAAGACACTGCTGCATCACTGCGTGGATTTAGTTTACACCAGTGATATTTAAACAGCTGTACAAAAGGCATAGGGCACATCTAGTCCTGAATAGGAAGCAAAGGGATGCTTGCTTGTCTTTGACATTAATCACTAAATGCTTAAAAATGGTTTCACTGGGTTCTGAGGGAAGGCTGTCTTCCACTCCATACTTGAGTGGGCCATGAATTTGTCCTGTTTCTGCATTTTAATTAATCCCAAATATGTTTAACCAGATTGGGATCTTTAAACAAGCTGCTAAATAGTAACATAATCTAGGAGACAATTTAGCCATTGTCCATTGAGACCATTGTCCATTGTCCACTATTATTTAGACAGCTGGTATACCTGTTACATACAGAACCATACAGAACCCCGCAGAGCTCGCGGACGGGCTTACATGCTGCAGAAACACATACTCACTATAATATTTTACAAAACTTGGCAGAATCGGCAGTTGGTTCTTACATCTTGTAAACATGTGTTGTGTGAGATTCTCATAAGGCCTTTATGTGTGTGAAGGGTGTTGTGTAGTGCAGTGTTTCTCATCACGGTCTATGGGGACCCCCAAACAGTCCACGTTTTTGCTCCCTTGTGGTCCCCATAGACTGGCTTGAGAAATACTGGTGTAGTACCTCAGTGACATCACATGATGTATATCAAAACTATAATTCAATATCTTATCATTTTCACTTATTAGAATAGAAATATTGCTTCACATTTTAATGCCAAGGGAGGTAAAAGAAAGAGCTGCTTTATCCACACAAAAAAATGCTTAGTGCTTTATGCTGCTTTATGATTAGGATTTGATATAATTACTCTCACACAAGCAAAGCATAGATAGCAGAAAGGTCACCACAGGATTGGGTGCTGTCCATAACCAACCCATTCCTTTATGAAATTAATTTCAATGGTTAATTAACAATTCATCTTTAATGGTTGCAGAGATAGAGTCTGATATGTTTCATGGTACTGCATGGAAATTGGTGTCCTGGGAAATGTATGGACCTATCTTTCTGCAGAAAAAGCCCACTGGTGTAACCTCCTGTGGAATGCTATCATTGGACATGAGCCGTGCCGCAGGACAGACAGTCAGTGACACATGCAGCTCCTGATTAGCCGTTAATGTCCATGCTTCTCGTGGCACATACATCCATGATGGAGGATAGGGAAATGTATTAATGTTGACAGATTCATTTTTTTCTCCCAGTTAAACACTATAATAAATGGTGCGCGCAACCCCCCCACCTGATAATGGCCTCGTGTCTGCCAGGAAGACAGGGGTATCTGAAGTTGGCTGCTCTGAATCACGTCTACACCAGCTCTGCCCTATTTTTAAGTTGGAGATCAAGTGACGTGTATGGTGATACTAGATGCCAAATGGGGGAGGGACACATCTGTCCACAAGCAGTTGAGGAATCTGCCCCCCCCCCCCCCCAAAAAAAACTTTTTTGTTTTTCTAGGGACTACTGTTCGAAGCAATCTGCCTAATTATGGAAAATGTTCCCTAAGCACCCTTCTTCATGCATAACTTAAAATGAAGACATTATGAGCAAAGAGTAATATATTTAGAATGCCGTTTTGACAAGTTGGACAAGGGTGTTTTAACATTGTTTTTATTTATCCACTTAAGGGAACAGACCTGGATGATTTTGGGTGAGGAAGCAGATCTTCACCTTAGTACATTTACGTCATTTAGCTGACACTCATATCCAGAGCTACTCATATTGGCCAATTACAGGGAATTACAGTCTCCCTGAAGCAACCAGGTGTTAAGGGCCTTGCTCAGGTACTGACTGGTGGGACCAGCAGTCTCTTGGTCCATAACCCAAGTCTCATATCACCAGGCCACCACCACCATTAGTAATTTATAAATAATTAATAATTTACTAAATAATTAATAAAATCTTAAACAGAACATTGAAATTGACAACGGCTAAAATACCAGAGGAGCTTACAAGCCTCCGGTTCCTCCTTGTTTGTTGGGTCTGTATATATCTGCCAATGGATTATTGGAAGTGTCCCACCCTCAGCTCTTAAAACTTCAGTCATCTTTTCTCAACCACTCCGGGGGCCGTCTTGAGCTGCCCTCTCACTCGCACGTCGTTTGTGGTGAAAGCGGCCACGGAATGGACCGATAGCGTCTCAGCGGGAGTGCCTCAGCGGGCGCGGCCTGCACGTCTCATAGTCTCTAGCCATCGTAATGAGGGCGACGGAGGAGGTTCTCACCGGAGACCTCCCTGGCCAGTTACTGGGATGTGGGCGGAGAGGCCCCCCCTTTTCGTGCCGCCAGCAGATTACAGGCCCTCTTCCTCTCCCCTCTCCTCTGATCAGCATGGCTGAGCATATATGTCACAGCTGCTTCCGGAGGCAGCCCAAGCTGCACCGCTGCGGCCAGTGCAGATTCGCGCAGTACTGCAACCGCACGTGTCAGCGCCAAGCCTGGGAGGAGCACAAGCAGGAGTGTGCCGCCATCAAGGCCTACGGCAAGGTGCCCAACGAAAACATCCGGTAAGGGCGCCAGCAGAGGGAGGGGCTCGCTCCGAGGGGGCAGGCCTAGGCAGAGAGCAGGGATGGGACTGGAACGAGGTGGGGGTGCAGCAGTGAGCTGTACCGATTAAAACAGTGGACCTCATTTGGATGCCAGGAGTGGCATTGCTTTTAATAGTCTTAGGAAATGTGTTTAGTGACAATAATTGGTTCTGTTAAAAGATGAAATGGCACGTGTTGTTATTGTGAGCATTGTGGGTAATAAAATGCCAAAATGAAAAACAAGAAGACAGTAATAATAGGACCGGAAAAAAATGGCGGTAATAGCAATGGAAGCAGGCTGATGAATCGCCGCGTATTACTGCCCAGGCTTGCAGCTCGTATCCTGTGGCGGATCGGCAAAGAGGGACAGATTGTGTCAGACACTCAGCTCACCTCCCTCGATGACCTGGAGAGCCATGTGTCTGACATCCCACCGGACGACTTGAAGGACCTGAAGGTGGATATCCACAACTTCCTGGACTACTGGCCGCGCACCAGCAAACCTCTCAAAGTGGAGGACATTTCACACATCCTCGGGGTGGTCTGTATCATCATCCTCTCAGCTTATATATACTTCTATGTGTCTTTTAAAATTTAAAATGTTTATGAGGTTCCAGTGAAATTTATACAGTGTTTAATGTTTCAGGTTACACACCATCTTGTTTATCTTCACAAACACACACATTTCTCTTCACTTATCCAGCCTTGATGTCGAATTTTTTATCTCTTATGAATTACTTTTCATTCTCTTTGATGTTCCTATAGCTGACATAAGGCAGGTAAATAAAACGGCGCCATTCTTCCTAATTTACCTTCTGTCACAGATTAACTGTAACGGCTTTTCAATGAGTGACCACCGGGGACTCAACGCAGTAGGGGTGGGCCTCTTCCCAAACCTGTGCCTGATCAACCACGATTGCTGGCCCAACTGCACTGTCATCCTCAACAATGGGAAGTGAGTACTAAGTACCTCTCCCCCACTCTCTGTCTGGTCCTGTTCCAAGCTTCCGCTGCGCCATTTTGTGAGGGAGAGCAGTGAGCACTGGATGGGGGTACTGAGCTATATGTGTATTGAGTGTGGCTGGTGTGTGAGTCTGTGACTGGAACAGGAAAGTGTGCGAAGGAACTATGCAGAACTATTAGATGCCTGTAAACCAGTTGGCTTTTGTTTTGTCTTTCAGTCAGACAGCTGTGAACACTCTATTTCATACTCAAAGGAGGTGGGTCTGTTTGGTGTGACCCCCACACATGCAAAAGTTCCCACCTGGTTAGCCTGCTACCCCACACACTCCCAAATATAACCTAATCATGTCAATATCAGTTGACCATAACAGAAAAATCACAGTCACTTTTCTGTTTTAAATGTCGTTTCTGTTCTATGTTTTTCTTTTACTTGTAAGTTTCTCATTTGAGAATCTTCTCTGTAACAAGAACACCTTAAAACAAAGAACAAAAGTTCAGAGGGTCAAATGACCTGACAAGAAGTTTCACCACTGCAACCCTGCCTCACCTGGTCCACAAATTTTAGTGCCACATTCTTGCACTGGTTCTTGCACCACCACCCCCTAGCCCGGGTTGGCAAATCTGTTTGCCAGTACCTTCTAGCAGGGCGGTATGCAATTTTTAAATACCGTCTCGCCATTCAAACATTATACCTGGGTATATGGTATTTTGATGGTATTTTAAAAAGCACTGCTGTTCAGGTACTTGCCAATAAAATTTGCCAAGTTGGCAACACTGTGGTGTCGCAATTACAATACTCATATGCCTCCCTGAAATCAATATGCCTACGGTGGGATGTACGTAACAGGTGAAGTGTATACTTGATGATTTAGGAGGACTATTTGATGATACGTCTTTGTGACATTCCACACTCACCAATGTCAGTGTATGGGTGCACAAACAGTCCCAGCTGCCACCCCATTCAGGTGTTCCTCCACAGAGCAGTCAAGCCCATCTGTCTTGTCCATCCACCTGTCCCCTCATGTCTTAAGGCAGCTGCTTGCCCTGTCTTTTCCTCTGCCTGTCCGCCTATTTTGCCTGCCCGCCATTGCTGTCTCCACATTCCTCCCCTTTGTATGTCTGCATGCTGTTTCCTATTGATTTGCCAGCCAGCAAATCCTTTTTCTCTTTTCTCTCTCAATTTTGTTTCTCCCTGGTTTTGTGTGCAGCTATTTGATAATTCTCTCTCTCTCTCTCTCTCTCTCTCTCTCTCTCTCTCTCACTTCAAATGTTTGCTTGTCTCTGGAGTTTGCTGGTAGTGATAACAAGGCCATCTAGCTCTTACTGGTATCTCTCTGCCCCCTCCTTGTCTCATGGTTTTGAGCCAAAACACACCTCCTGGCTAATGGAATTAACTGTTATAGCCCTTCTGAGAACTCACACTAAAGTGACTAATGAGGCCTGGGCGTGAACACTAGGAGGGACACGGCTCAGATGGCAATAAGAAAAACTAGCAAAGGAGTTAGTGTAGATGTTAAGAATGTACACAGGGGGGTGTTGAGACAGCAGCATGGGTTATTAGACAGATAAATGTCACATTTCTGCTCTGTCTGAAATTGTAGTGAACAGGTCATTCAGGGGCTAATGTAGCTGACCAAGTTGTCACAGTAGATGACCATCGTCACAGAGTTCGGTCTTTGTGGTATTTCCACCACCTTGGCCTGTCTCTGTCTCCTTGCATTCCTACCCATTGTCAGCCTTGTTCCCCTCCCTCCCCCACCATCTCAGGATCGAGCTGCGTGCCCTGGGGAAGATCAACGCAGGGGAGGAGTTGACGGTGGCCTACGTGGACTTCCTCAACATTTCGTCCATGCGGCAACAGCAGCTCAAGCAGCAGTACTTCTTTGACTGCACCTGCAAGTACTGCACGGAGCACATCCTGGATGATCTCATGATGGCCATCAAGGAGGTGGATGGCAAAAAGGTAGGGGGCCCAGGAAACAACATGGACCTTTCAGATGTTGCCAAGAGCAAAGTGAATGCATCTACCAGAGACATCATTGCAATATGGTTTTAACTCACTTCATTGGCCAGTAATGCTACTCGCCATCTCGAAGACAGCACAACTCAACAACGTTGAGTTACATGAACGTTACATGAACTTCACGGGCATAACCTGATTGCTTGCCACACAAAGTAACATTATCTCTGTCAGTCACAATGCAGTTCAGTGTGTGTGTGTCAGCCTGAGTGTGACCTTCTGGCCCCAGCTTCAAGCTGAATGCGCCTCTGTCATCTCTCTGTCCGCCACATTCATGGGAGTCAGAGCCAGAACGTTTGTTGCCGGTTATAAATAGAGCACTTGACCATAAAGAGCAGCAAAACTTCCTCTGGCTTGGAGTAACATTTAGGGACCCCACAAAGGGTTGGGGGACTGGAAAGATCAGAAGGTCTTTCGAGCAGCCAGTGGAAACTCTCTCAACAAATATTGCAGCATTCTGCTCTTTAGAAGAGACTTTCATCACCTGCTATAATTAGCAGGCAGCAGCAATAGTGCGTGTAACTCTGATAAGGCACTGCAGTTAAATGGAGCCATTGAGATTAGGTGGAACATTAGCCAGGACCCGTGCAACCCAGCACCCAGGAAGTGATGAGACCCCTTCTCTGATTGGCTTATTTAGGGCTCCCACACTTCCAGGAACCCTACACTGTAAGAAAAAAAGTACAAAGAACATATACCTTTGCTTGTCACTGGGGCTATACCCTCAAGAGTCTGCAAAATGGTACCGTAGTTGTAGGTAAATGTACCTTTTAGTACAGAAATGGACTCTGAGGAACACTCCCAAGGTACAAACAACATGAATGTACCCCCAATGGTACAAAAATGTTCCTCATACTCCATTTCTGTACCTTAAAAGACACATTTGCCTGCAGCTAGGGTACAATTGGCAGATTCTACACTGGGGTACAGCCCCAGTGACAAGCAAAGGTACTAATTGGTACTGTTTTTTCTGAAAGGATATAAGCAGAATTTAACGTTAATGGAGTCCAAAATGAGCCAAGACAGTAAAATTAAGGCTTTCACAGAAAAAAGATCAAAAACGCCACATTGTTTTAAATGACACAATAATTATGGCTATAATTAATGCATATGAATGTAGTACTGGAAATTAATTAAATTATAGCTGTGGCACATACGTGCATTTGGCAAAACCGCATAGGCCCCCGGTGACTCAGACCTGAGTAAGCAGCAGGGCGATGGAAGGATAAGAATCCCCATTTTAGCCTTTTATGAATTGCATTTTAAAACATTGAACATATAAAGTAAAAAAAAATTGCATTTAAGTGTTCCTTTGAAATTATTTTAGTACTTTGTGTGTATCTGGATATGGCATGTACTTGGTGGCGCCATCTAGTGAACACAGACCGTCATAACCAGGCAGTTATGCACAAGGCAATTGTGCTGGTAGTGTTCAGTGTGAAAAGGCATAAAAATTCGAGCTACTATAACGATCTCTATTAACGTCTCTTAGCCATCTGAGGAGGAGGTGAAGGAGGTGACAGACTATAGTCTGAAGATGATGGAGAAGATGGAAAAAGCACGTCTTGAAGGGGACTACCATGAGGTAAAACAACCTAGATTCATTGTCCTGAATTGGTTTTCTTTCTGTCTGTTTTACCTTTTACAGCGGAAAAATAAGTTTCATTATCAAATTAATCTTTAAATATATCTTGTTCACTTAATTTTATCTTTGGGTTTAACAATAAAAAACATTGACAATGAATACAGCAGGAACCATGAAACCAAAATTATTAGAACACTTGGCATATTCAAAAGGTTTCAGTTGTTTTTGTTTAATTGGCCATTAAAATACCCATAAAACAAATGAAATATCTACAAAGTGATCATTATGCTCTATAAATGACAGAATAGAGCCTTCATAAGGAGAATCACTGTGCTAAGTCCG
>JAODKL010000040.1:27284897-27347024 GCA_026780765.1 Petrocephalus schoutedeni
CTGATATTTGTTGTGCTCAACCATCTGCAAATTTTTTGAACATTATGAATTGAAATCATGTTTTGGAGGCAAAAAAGTCAATATGTCCATATCTGTCAGGTGTTCTAATATTTTTTTTCTGTTTTCATGAGCAAATGTTGAAGATTAGCATTGTACATTGTTTCTGTCACACCCCTACCACCCAGGTGGTAAAGATCAGCCGGGACGTCCTGGAGAAGCAGGAGAAGGTGCTGGCCGAGACCCACCTGTATATGCTGCGTGTGCTGAACATGGCCAGCGAAGTGCTGTCCTACCTGCAGTTCATTGACGAAGCCGCCATGTACTCCCGCAGGATGGTAGAGGGCTACATGTGAGTATAATCAATATAATCAATATAATCGCTGCTATTGTTTTATTTTTATTGGTTATTTTATTATTTAATTTTATTTTATTTTATAATTAATCTAGTGTTCTATTCTATTTAAATCTCTTCTATCATCTTAACTTTCCTAAATCTTTTACTTTCATCAGGAGTTTGTTTCTGTAATGAAAGAGAATTTCCCCAAGGGGATTAATAAAGTAATTCTGATTCTGAGTCCCCCGACCCTGCTGGCCTGCTGGGCCAGACAAGCTCACTGTCTCTCATCAGATCTCATCTCGTCCAAAAATTCAGGCCCCTGTCAGAACTCGATTGAGAGCTTCCTGCACGTTATAATCTAATTTTTGTGATAATGTACCCTATTACCATATATGTGTCTGATACTTGCTCAGGAAGCTGTATCACCCCAACAACGCGGCACTGGGCATGGCCACCATGAGAGCGGGGGTGACGCATTGGCAGGCAGGTCTCATCGTGGTTGGACATAGTATGATCTGCAAAGCTTGCGGCATTCTAATGATCACCCATGGGCCAACCCACCCTATCACCAAGGACCTAGAGGTAACCTCTGACCCCGGTCGAGCCGTATGTGGGGGCTGTGTGCAGGGTGCAGCTTAGCACCATTGGGTCCTAGAGCCAGGCCCGTAACCCCAATTACCCCAGATGCTGGCTGCTCTCTGATCCCAAGATTCCTCACTTGCACACTGATTTGGAAAAAAAGTATCTGCTAAATATAATTTTCCTCTCTTGTGAGGGCTAGTTCTTCTTCCTCAACCCCGGCATCATATAGCCTATATACCTGTTGGTCAATCTCGATGCATTTCCAGGTTGGTCACAGGAGATGCATAATGCTTTATTTCATTGGTGGCCAACCGGTTGATTGCATTTGGCAAAATATACCAACGGGGACGATCAGTAGCAAATTCCTTTTGCCATTTAGTTTCTGGCCCTGATATAAATGAATTATATATACTGCTATATGTACAATATGTTTGGCTGAAGATGCACATTCAATGGAGGCAGGTGTGAGCATGAGAACCATTTCTAGTTTAACTTGCATTGCTCATATTTGTGTCTGCTTCGGGATATCCTTGTAACTATATATAGATTGTACAATGTTCATCTTACTTCAGCCTGAGTGCAATCGATGAATCATGACCTTTGTCTCAAAAACTGCAAAGAAGTCAACACCTTTTCATCAAGCAGTGCGGGTGTCCTAGAAGTGTCATTGAACTGTTTGTTGAAGGGTCAAGCAGTCAGCGGCAATAAAGCTGTGGTTTCTGAGCCAGGTTCCCGTTCTACTCGACAGGCCATGCGCACGCAGACAGAGATGGAGCTGCGCATGTTCCAGCAGAATGAGTACGTCTACCACAGCATGCGGGAGGCAGCCCTTAAGAACCAGCCAATGAGCATGAGGCCAGAGCCCATGGAGGAAGGCGTCAAGAACCTCTTCCGGAGAAAATGACGTTGCTGTGTCTATTTACTTACCTTCATGTAGTGTCCCTTACCATCCTGAACACAAAGCATTTTTTAAATGGTAAAAGAAACTTTGGCATACCTGCCACAATCATCAGCAGCATCCTTTGCTTCTATTTCAAAGACAATGGATTTTTTTTAGGAACCAGTTGAATGTTGGTACTGTTGAGTCTTACCAAGACACTCACACCATCTGTCTATAGCAAACAAGACCATCCCCACCACAGCATGATGAGCTACATTCCGGTTTGATCCTGAAGCACAGTACGTCACTGCTCAACCCACAGCGACTTCATTTATTTGTAATTCATTAGGGTGGGATTTGGTTAAACCCCTCCAACCTGACCCAGTACACATGCACGGGACAGACCTGTCAAAGAGCTGCAGCTGCATGTGTTAGTATAGTAATTACTTATGGATAATACTGTCAGAGTTGTTCCACACATTAAAGTTGATCATCTAATGGCTCTGTTGAATGATGTATACCTGCTAATAAACTCAGCCACTAAAGACACGCGTAAGAAAGGAACAAATCACCGTAACTGATTTGTTTTTTAAAGTTTATTTTCATCAAGCTGCATGGAGCCCAGCTCTACATACGTTTGCTGATGGCCTTGTACGTCACAGCTCCTAAAGTCAAGGACTGAAAGGAAAACACAAATGTAGGAGGTAAGATGACTGTCAATAAAGGAACAGGAATTGCAGTTCTGGTACAGCAGACACCTTCTCAGTCATACTTACATTGACTAGCGTATTCTCATCAGCAAGTTCAGTCATAGACTCAACATTATTCAGCAGCACCTTCAGTTTGTTCCCCTCCAGTCTCACTACAGACTGGAGAAAGATCAGAGGCAGAGGGAGAGTTTTTGGGGCCAGGCTCAGCAGACCATCAAAAGCAGTTTGCTTTATAATGCATGTCGGACTAAAAGCAACCATGACCATCACCCTTAAATTTTATCAATAGCATATGATATTCGACTTAAGCCCACACAGACAAACACATGCGATTATTACCAAGCACCGCGTTTAATCATTCTCACCTTGACCTTTTGCCCTGTCAATGTCTCCAGCTCGCTTTCCTGTCCCACGGTGAAAGAGTTGACCAGGACCTTGGCTCCTGTCGTGACAGTCACTTTGAAGTGGTCGCCGTTTTGCTCGATCTCCGAGAAGCTCTTTATTTCCTTAACTTGTGCGATAATTTCATCAGAGAGACCTAGGGAAGGCGCATTATTGTGAGGGATGGGGACAGTCACCGTCACTGGGTATAGCTATTTTACCTACTATTGTATCTTTTTAATAAGTCAAAGAATAATTAGCCTACCAGTCACTTACCTATCGACTTCATGAAGGGTTCGAAATTCTCTTGAGAATCAAGTTGGTATTTCCCGGTAAATGCCATTTTGAACGAAAGGAAAAGGTAACGTTTACTTATGAGAAAACCTAATTTATATCCAATCGTCGGCGACTAATCATTAACCGAAAGGCGGAGTTTAGTCTTTTTCTCTTTCTTTGTTCAAAAGCACAGGTGATTAAATTGATATGGAATTGCATGAAATATGACTAAAAATTAGGAAACACTGCAGTTACAGTCAATGAGATTTGGAAAGATTAATACTGTGTTATCACCAAGCACACGAAGCAGTGCAATGTTGGGAAGTGCCCCAAGTCTATGTTAAGGGATTTCCACGTAAGCAAGTTTGGTGCCAACTGTGCTTGTTAATTGAAGAAATTGACCACATGGTTTTTATTTATGTTAAGTGATGTAAAATTAATAAGCCCTTATCTTCCCCCATAAAGATGACACCATCTAACGCTGATATTCCATTGCTTGTACAGATAAGCCTGTAATCAGAGCTTTTTTCGCCTGGACTCTGACCTTGTGGAAGGAGCGACAGCCATGAAGTGTGATGATATCATAAATTATCACATAAGGACAAACACTGACAAGTCAGTGATGTTCTCTACATACATGCACCTTGCCAAAAATAAAGCGCTAGGGTGCGCCCAAAGACCCCAGACACATCTGTGTCTGGAGTTTGAGTCAGTCTGAGGTAGAATCTGTCTTATTTTTCTTTGATATCACTGTCTTTGAATGTAATTCTAATCACCAGTGATCAATAGATAAGGTTAATTTCAAGGACAGAAAACAGGGCTGTACTGGTAAATGGCTGTAACAGATATAGTCTCCATTTTACATTTGCTTCTGCGGCATGAAATATGAAATGAAATTTTACTTGCCAGTCACACAAGCACATTAGAATGTGTTCGTCTTCACACACCCCATCTTGCTCTGTTTTTTAAGACATACGTGGGGTAGTCCAAAGCTTGGGGTGAGAGTGCAGCATCAGATATTTACCAGACTCCCCAAGGGCATTTTCTAGGGGGTTAAGGACCTCAGTCAAGGCCCAACAAAAATGTGGCAGCTCTGCTGAACAGGCAAGGGGCTTGAACTGACAACCTACTGATCAGCTGACCACACAACTATCCCTGGAAAAGAAACCATAAAATATTATTTTTTGTTTAAGTGCAGAAAGCTGCTCAGGAGTTACACATACTGTTTTGAGGATACACACACTTGTGTGGTTCTTCTTTCACAAGATGAAATTCCAGGTCTGTAATAAATAAATATTTTATCTTTTGTTAAAATTATGTGATTTACCTATCAGACAATGAGGAAATCCTTATCCCAATGTTGTTGTGGTTTTGGGTAGATCAGTTGAAAACAGCAGCTCTGAGGAAAAGTGCATTCGGAAAACCTGTATCGACAGGCAGCACCCTTCTCTGGGTTGGACTTTTTTAGGTTGCCATTTGAGTGTGTTATATCTATCAGGTGAGAGTCGCCATGTCTTTGTGCTCGCTGACAGCACTAAATGTCCATGGCAGTGATTACAGACAGCACACCATAAAAGATAATAGCCTCTGCTGAGTTATGGTCAGGGTTACTTTTTGGCTTCTGTTTATCATAGCTTACTTATACAGATACAAGTCCCTGTCTCAGTGTGCAATTACTGGTCAAAATTAGAAAGAAGCACCAATATCCCATATCTGCAATGTCACAAAGCCCTTCTGCAATGGTCTTATGTATCTGAATTACATTGCCCTGCGTGCGGCTTTCACAAAGAAGTTTCTTTCAAAATGCAGTAAAAACAGAATGGAAATAAACATACTGGTGTTTTAATAAGTCCTGTTAGAGTGTATTTTTCCATATCCAGTTATGGTTTGAGAGTTGGACTTGAAAACCCATAGTTCTAGTGACTAGTGAGTTCCTATGATATCAGCTTGAATTATAAATCTGATTCTGAGTCAGTCTCAAGTCACTGGACCTTTGTCACACACAGACCAAAGCATAACTTAGTGTGATTAAACAGAACTCACACTGACACAAACAAAACTCACACTGGAACGTTGCTAGTCTGCCGTGTGTGTTTATGTGTGTGTGTCTCAGTTGAAGCTAATCTCACACAATTATGACCCACAGAGAAGATTTCACTAGCTTTATTTATCACATAGATAATTTTTTTTACAGTAGATCAATGTTTACAATAGATTAGAAGGTGATTACAGGCCATTTTATACACAGATATTTATATTAGATTGCAGTATAAAGTCAATGTACAGGTGTTTCACATGCTGAGAGGCTCGGTATGTACTGGGATGAAGAGCTTAGAAGAGGCATGTAAGATTTTGGGGCGAATCTGCACCAATCTGTTTTTTTCATCCCAGTCCAATACAACTGAGCCACTCTCTCCACATCACCTCGGGGTTCTGGAAAATCCTACTTGGGGAGTCCGTGGGGAGGGCTGTGGCCAGTTAGGTGGAGGAGTCTCATGAAGACATCCCCGCCGAGGTTGGGGCTGCCGTTCTCGGAGCGGCCGACCTGACCGTCGTCATCGTCTCCGTCCATGCAAGACTGATCGAGGGCACAGCTCTCTGCATGAGGACAGAATGGCATGGGCACGGCTGACAGGCTTCAGGCATTACAAAGTGAGAAGCCGGGAAACACTGCGGGAGATTGCAGTCCCAAATGAGCAGCTCAGCTGCTGTGCTGACCTGAGTCGCAGCAGACGCCCGGAGCCGCGCAGCGCCCGCCCTCCGCCCCGCACACCTTCCCTGCAGCCTCGCAGGGAGACGGCAGGTAGTTCTCCTCCAAACAGCGCACCGTCTCCGGGGAGCCCACGTAGCAGCCCATCCCCTCCCCACAGCAGATGCCGGGGCCAAAGCAGCGGCCCCTGGCCCCGGGCCCACATGTCATACACTGGCGAAAGAGATAGGTAGGGAAAGCAATGAGGAAAACCATCACCTGCTTTTGCACAATGATTCGGCAGGCACTGGCATCTCTTTGGCATTGCTCTTCTTTGATTTAACAGTCAAATATAATGTTTTTGTATTCAATCACAGTTTTTTAAAAGTCGCAGTAACTGACAAGTAGAGCGAGAAGGTGCAGAAAATGGCTTGGCTAAGTGGGCTCCTACCCTGCGTGGCGGAAAGTCCAGCAGAGATCTTTTGCCCCCGATGGGGCAGTTGGAGATGTAGCAGGCCATGCAGACAGACAGCAGGCTCAGCAGGCAAACGGACACTGCGGCTCCCGACATCTGTGCCGAAAAGAAGACTGGAATTGAAGAGAGGGAAGAGGGGGTGGGACGAAAGGAACAGCAGAGGTGTGGCACAAGGAGTCCATTCTGCGGCCGGAATGTGACACGGTTATTCAGACAAGAAGCTTAGAGGAAAAGATATACAGTACAATCATGTGAGACCAAATAAACTGCTTTTAGTTCTTGATGATCAAAATCCAGATAACATCTAATTAAGGAATTCTAACATGTAATCCTACAGGCAGACAAAAATAATAAGGTCAGGCTACTGGCAACATGGACATAACATATCAGTTTCAATAAGGGAAATGGTTGAATGCAGAAATAACAATAAAAATAGGAGAGACTTACCGTGTGCTGAAATCTTGGATGAGCAGAGTGAGCTAGTGCAGAGGTGTGTGAGGGTCTTAGTCTCATTGAGGATTCATTTATACTCTGTTCTGTGCTCAAGAGAGTGACATGGGCACCATACAGTCACTTAAGGTTAATGAGTGTCTGCTAATCACCCTGACATTAATAAAGACCCCTGATTAGGCTGAAGAATGACTGAGGTCCGGGGGTACAGTCATTAGCCAGTGACCTGTGAACGTGACCATGCATTCGAGATGAGGGGTGAGTAACGGGCAGGAAGTCAGAAATTTAGAATAGGTGCCCCTCCCAGCAACTGTTTGTGGAAAGGATTTAATTTGACATAAGCCTTCATTAAGAGCGCAGATTTGGAAAGTACCACAATGCAAAAGTAAGGGGGGGGCATTTAAAGAGCTGGGCTTGCAACCAGGTAATGGCAGAAATAAATCAAAAGTGACAGTCGGTGCTGCAGGGACAAGCAATCGAGTGAGTGGCTCGCCTGAACGTATACGCACGCCCCCACAAACCGGCAGTCACACAGAAGCCCCAACCTGGGACGGTTGCAACCTTCATTCATCTAATGCCCACTATGAATTGATGTCCATTGACCAGGTCAGCAGGTTAATAGTTTTAACTTTCAAATTAGCAGAGTTTATGGTAATCAGCAGTCAAGGAGAGTGTTTTCACAGTTGCAATAAGAAGTGCTCAATTAGTTATTACCTTATTAGCAATTGCTTAATTACTAGAGTTAAAGAGGCTAAACTCTGCAAAAAGAAGGGAATATGTGCACAGAGCCAAGTGTCAGGAAAGTTGCCAACTCTTTTAATGGACCAGTGCTCATCTGTCCATCACACTAACCTGACCAAATGAGCATTTAGAACACTATACTACTAACTAGAATTTCCTCTACACAGAAATACAAGCCACATGGACCACACTACTCAGAGTAAACTCTAAAGTGATATCCATACTGCTGTCTGATATAGAACTCTGAAAAGATATTAGAAAACTGTCTATGATTCCATTCATAAATGATGAGTAAATTTACTACAGAATGGAGAGTGCAAACTGGTAAATTATTAAAAATATTTCTTGATTTAAATCAATTTAATTACATTTCTGTTATTATATAATTAACATAAAGTAATGAATAAAACCCTAAAAGTGTCGATTTTCAGGCCATGCATAGGCGTAGAGCAATTCTCTTATTAAGCATCCATCTATTCCTGTTGGTCAGCTTTTGCCATATACTGTTTCCTTGGCATGTTAAATAATTTAGTAGTTTTTGTGACCTGCACTGACTATTTGGCATTCCTGCAGCTTGTTTCCTTCTTGTACATTGTTCCTATGCTTTCGTATAATGTAAGATTGGTAACAGATCATGTATGTCATGTCATGTGTTGATATCCGTGTTAGACGGGCATATTGAAGTTACTACAAAGCAATTCTTCAAGATGTCTCCATAAGCAAAAAATTAAGAATTCTTATGCCCACTAGTGGTAATTGCTATATTTGCAATCTTTCATGCAATGTTTTCTCAATACGTGATTCTTAAATGAGCTGTCGTTCAGTGACATTACAAATATGTATTTATTTAGCAGAGGCTTCTATCCAAAGCACTTGAGTAATTGGACATTAAGGGCTTTGCTCAAAGTGACTGACCCCACAACCCTGGACATGGGAGGCTATAGTGTTAGCAACAGAGCCACCATCGCACTCACATATGATTAGAAACATCAGGGTCTGATATGTGAATTGCATTCCAGCTTCTAATCCTGGAATAACTGGAACGCAGCTGGATATGTTAAGCTTGTTTGTAGCCGAGTAATTGTGTGCTTCCCTTATCAAAGCCAGCATCAATGTTGCTGGTTTTGTTCTATTGTTCTAGGGGTTTAATGTAAATAGTATCCTCTTGGTGTGATAAACAGAGAGCGAACTGGAGGCAGAGCGCGTGTAGCAGGAAACCAAGGGTTTTTATTAGGGAACCGGGTGCAAACAGAGCCAAATCAGGGAGCAATGATCGTGGTCGGGACGGATGCAGAAGGTCGGAAGCCGGAGCAGTCAGTCCTACGCGTGGGCATGGGATGAGAGGACGGCAGGGAAGGTGGATCGACGGAGACGGGTCAGGCGAGGAGGAGCCGGCAGGTGGGGAAGGCAGGTCAGGGCAGGAAGGCAGGAGAGGTGAGACAAGCAGGCAGAGGGACCGGGGAAAAACAGGAGACAAAAGAACGCTCGGTAATACTCCGGATCATGGCAACAATACTCCGCGTATTGTGCTGCGATCGATCTAATTATAAAGCTGAGCTAATCCGGGGTGATCGCCTGCAGCCGCTACGTCCTGCACGCGTGGGCGTGACACTCGGGGGCACAGAATTGTCATTAATGTAGAGAGCACGGCATGGAATTCAAAGAATGAAATGTGGAGATGGGAGAGAGAGTATAATACTGGAAGTGCTAATCCAAGTACTTGTGAAAGAGGTAGGTCTTTAGTCAATGTCTTTAGGCACTACACCTTTGTGCCTTTTATGTATATAGGGGAACTTCAGAAATCAGTTCTGAACCTAACAGGACTAGCATTATGTTTGTACCGCCCCAATGGCGTATCGCCACCCTTTGTTCTCAGAGCAAAGGGGAGCTCTGGTTCAGAAAATCCACAAACGCAGGCTTAGAAAAACCTGAAGTACAAAGTTAATTAGTACACTGCCTGGCAAAAAAGGTAACTCACTTTAATATTTAATTGGACCACCTTTAGCTTTGATTATGGTGCACATTAGCATTGGCATTGTCTCCACGTGCTCAACCAGATTTGCTTTCATTTTTCACAGAGATTTTGTATTACTGATAGGTGAGTTGAACCACTCTGTAAAATCTTCTTCAGCACATCTCAAAGACTTTCAATGGGGTTAAGGTCAAGACTCTCTAGTGATTCCTTGTGCTCCCTGAACCACTCTTTCCCAATTCGGGCCCGATGAATCTTGGCATTCTCGTCCTGGAATATGCCAGTGCCATTACAGAAGATAAATCCACTGCTGGGACAACCTGGCCATTCGGTAGGTTCAGATACTCAGCTGACTTCACTTTATTGCTGCATAGCATAGCTGAGCTGTTATAATGACCCAATCATTGGCTCTTAAGTACTTGCTGATTTATATTGTTTTGGCCAGATAGTGTATATTTGTCTGGTTGGTGAAAAGAAAGACAGGAAGAAAACAAAAGCAATAAAAATAAAGAACCCTCGGCACTTTAGATCAATGGAGTAACAGGAGGTTGGACTCTGACACGAGATGTGATGCCACTGCCACACGTGAATAAATCCTGAAACCCCTCGAATGATACACGGTAGTCAGCTGCCCTGCAACCTTCCGTCACCCCAGTGAACACAGCCCAAGCACACATCAGCTGTCAATAATGGTGCTTTTCCACTGCCACCGAGAATCAAGCTGTACCCGAGCCGTCCCCACGCTGTCATGCTCTTGCCCATTAGCTGGACTGAAAGCGTGACTAAACCAAGCTGGTTGTGTCACCACCTTCTGATTGGTGGAAATGCACGGAGATACCGATGATCTGCCCATATGCATAGATTATCTGAAGGACAAAAGAGCATATTCTACATATTATTTATTAGTAGTATTGCACATTCCGATTTATCGATGCATTCCCAAAAACTCGACACTTGACAAGTTATAACTTCCCACTTAAAAAAGAGCTATAGAACAGCTAAACAGAATGGATTCGTAATGCAAATATATGCAATGAATGCTAGTTCCACTAACGTTTGAGGCTAACATAACAGTGATTCTCAGAGACATGCTAGCAGAAATTAGCACATAGTAAATCATGTTGTACCCCATGTGAACAGTAAATAAGCATCTCTTTGGCTTTACGTCACTGCTACTCTCCAAACTGGCCACACCTATATAGAGCTGATGCTTCTGTAGTAGAAAACCTAGAACCATGGTATAACTAGTCTCTATTTGTGGTATAGGTTTGTCATGGTTTGGTTCCTGTCTGCCAGTGGAAAAGCACCATTCATTCCCAAACTCCCCGGCCGTGGCCACACCTAGGCTGAAAGAAAAAGCAAAATAGAAAAGGAAACCCCCTTCGACCAGAGGCCCCCAGTTCAAATAACACTTAGTTGTGCAAATACATCATACGGCCAACAGACTGGAGGGAAACAAAACAATACGATACTCGGTTTAAAACTTACAATGTGCCAGAATGTGAATCTCCCAGGTAGCACATTCATTCAAAATACACATTCACAATTGTTATGGAGAAGCAGCAGACATTGGCAAAGTATATTCTGTATCAGTTTACGAAATACACAAAAACATTAAATTCTTTACACTCACAGGCACACATTGTTAACTTGGCCTCCACAGTAAGCACAGTAAGCACTTGAACCTGGCTCGAACATCACTATTATGGGATGTTAGTCTTGCATAGGCAAGATGGGAGGTGTGATGACTGTATTACACTTCACATATGCACTTGCACGTATGGTTCTGCAGTAAAGGAGAAATTACTGCTGTGCTTTGTTAACAATAAGAGCAGGCTAAGTACACAAATTTAACACATCGTATCATATGACAGCCTTTATATTAAGATTAGTATATATGCATAACATGAGACAGTGCATTAAAAGGTACTCATTAAAAAGAGGAGTAACTCTAAGAACAGCACACAAAATGCCCAAACAGCGGCAAATGTTCAACAGTTTGCACAAATAAATAATGAACTTGTCAGTAATAGTTAACATGCAATATGCAACCTGAACTGGTAATAACGTCAGCATTAATTGCAGGTGAATAAAATGAAATTTGTGTCACCCGGTAGTTAAATAAACATAGTATTGCCCCCACAATATATGAAATATGGTACTTACAATAGTTTTCTGGGACATAGATAATGTTGCTAACTGGGTATAACATTAAAGTTCACCAACACACTGCCACCATGTCTTCCTCTATCGCCCTCATCCTTCTTGCATGCACCCGCAATCCTTTGCATGCACAGGTGCACTCTTAAAGCTGTAATGGGCCAAAAGCTTCGGGATAAGTAGATTAGGATTAATAATTTATCACAGCACTATATATATATATATATTTCCTCAGTGACTGTGTGAGTACCAGACTATATCAGGGTTGCCAACTCTCACGCATGACTTCTGACTCTCAAGCTCACACAAGGAATGCTATGGCAAATCTATATTATTCCATCATAAACCGAAAATTAGCTAAATCAAAAGTTTTGGGGTGCAGCAGTTTGCAAACCCTACAGACTATTTACAAGCTAATAAAACTGTAACTGAGTAAATGAGTGTGTAGACTCATTTAAAAACGTCATGCCAGCCAGCTGACCAAAGCTGACATGTGTATGAGTCCAAGACTGTTATCCGACAGACTATCTTGTGGCTTTAAACCACACAAATATAAGTAGGTTGACTTCCCTCTGACTCAGAGAATTTTGAATTGAATTAGAATTTCGGAAAGATATGAATGGCCCTTAAACACACACATCTTTATCATTATCCTTCCTAACCTTATCCCTAATGTACTAATTTTTCCCTCACTGTCTATGCGTATCATGTCCATAATAAGTGAATTGGCCTACAACAGATACACACACACACACATACACCTTCCTGAAGGGGTATGCAAGGGAAAAAAACAGGAAGCAGGTATTTCCTAAAGTTAATAAGTGAACCAATGTACCAACTCATAGCTGTTTGACCTAATGTGTACCACTGGTCTCTGAATGAATCTTCAGAGAAACAGAGCAAGTTGCCTCTCTGCAATGAGTCAGCCAGAGAGGAAGTACAATGGTATAAAATTCTAAAGAACAAAGAACAGCTGTCAAACTTCCAGGAAGCGATTCTGGGGGATTGAGTCCTTTCTCAGCAATAGTGACCTGTAGCTCATTAAGGATCGCCGACTGCAGAGGGTTAAAGGCAATATGCAGTTTCCACAGGCAAAACGCGTTAGTGGCGGTTGAGTCAAAAGACATACAAAACTGTATGTCTGACACCCGGCTTATTTGTAACTCACAGTCACTTTTAAATTTCCAAAACAGAGTCAGCGTGCAAAATGGATCTGACGAGCCTTGAACTCAGAGACAAAGATGTAAAACAGAAGTAGAAACAGATACACATCTTACCACTAACTTGTTTATCTCAAACATAAGTTTCACACTTGTATGACTCACAGAGACTACTGGACAGCACATTTATGTCTTTGACTGACGGTTCTTTTAAGCAGTTATATTTCTGGACTTGGTTCCAATGAGACCAGGCACACAAATCCACCTTGTCTATCAGATTCTCTACCAAGTTGAAGGCAGTTCACTGGCCCGTTCTCACAGACCCTCTGTCATAAAATCCATCCCTTTGCTCTCCCTCGTTTATTAACCTCTTCCTTATACCTAGGTCACGTGCAGCCCACTCAAAACGTTTAGAAGTGAGAAACATTGTTTATGTGACTACAGATGGTATGCATACTTGTGTTTAGTGTCATTTGAATGATCTCAGTGAGACCAGTAATTGGTCTCAGTCTTAGAGCAGTATATCATTGCTGATGAGGCTGATGATATGTCTGCTCAACAAATAGTTTTGAATAATTCTTACCTTTCTGAAATTACTGTCTCTAGTAGATTCCTAGATAGTGATACTACTGAAATTCCTCAATAGACATGACAATACTAATGTCAGAGCATGGGGCATTACAGTCTGGTGACTCTAGATTTATGACTAATCACTTGAATCAGTTAAACTGGAGGTTATCGGATACATTATATTATATAGTTATAAGCTGATCTGCAGCCTCTGAGTTCAATCAGTTGGACACAATGAGAGGATGTCGGTCCCTGACAATGTGACAGTTTATAGCTGGCCTGCAGTCCATGAACCAAGTCCAAAAGTCCTAATCAACCAAAAGCAAAGAAAGGTCTCAGAATAACCACCAAAAACATACGGAATTTTGTTGCAAACCATAATTCCTTTTGGCACAGTAAAGTTTTTCCATATGAAAATATATCATTTCTTGCAAGATTTCTTTATCACTGGTTGTCATGATTCGGCACGGTGAATGACAATCTTCTGAGCAGCTTTTGGGAAAAAAATTTATAAACAATTATAAACTACTCTCTAAAGCAACTGGAAGCACAAGAGATCTAAACAAAGGAAGGTTGGTAGACAGATGTGGACATTGCTAATTACACACTGTGGCTTAAGAGAACAGGTGTAAGTTACTATCAAAAACCATAGACTGAAACACTAGACTAGGAACAAGGGTTACAGAACATTGCTACAAACTAAATACAAGCAGGTATAACTAACAAATGAATAATAACAAAAATCCATCCTGAAATACATAAACACAAAATGTCCAGCCCATGCAGGTAGGGATGCCTAGATCTCAGCTGCCTGCTTAACCCCTTCAGCCACACTGCAGCCTGGGGAGCAGGAAAACACACTAGGAACGGAGAAGAATCTTAATGAAACACAGGGAAGAGGATGGGGTAGCCAGTGACATCTGCTGGCCAAATGGGGAAATGACAGACAAAGCAGGGACTGATCCGGACACTGGTGAGCTGCTGGTTATTATCAAAGTCTGATGGAACTGAGATCCATGAGACATACAGAAGACTGTTAGATATGTCCATGGTGATTCCTAGAAAAATGGCGAATCTGTTAAATGAAGCTGGATGGAATATATATATATATATATTCATTATTACATTTTTATAATAGGTAGGCATTTAGTAACATTTAAAACATTTAACTTCTCAAATTCCTGTGTTTTCTCTAACTAGTTTGTGAAGATGATTAATTGTAGATGGTTGTTGGAAGAAAATCCATCCATCCATTCCTAACCACTGTAGACTGGTCAGACAGGAGTCCAAACTAGGCACTACAGAGCACAAGGCTGGGAAATACCCTGGACAGGATACCAGACCACAATACATTTTTGTTTTTCTGTTTTTGAATGTTTTAAGCTGACAGACAATACAACAGAAAGATAGTACATGCTGGTTTTGATACTGAAACTGAATGTCATGAGTGCAAAAAAATTCCACCATCCCCATACTTATACACATCCAGCCCCGAATGTCACGTGAAAACATACGGGAGTAAATTTTTTGTTAAAACAAAGAGTCTTCCTGAGCAAAACTGAGAAACAGGGTTAATCTTTAGAAAGAATTCTCACTTACTACAATATAAATGAAACATTGAGATAAGATTTTACAATTCCAGTGACTTAAACTAAGCGAAAGCTAAATTGTTAAGTAGATTTGCTGATAATTCCTAGAAGGTATGAAGTAGGAGCCCAGCAGCTGTGCCAGATCTGCATGGTGTTACCGTGTGGTATCTTAATTAACAATCACTCTGCCCCAGTTGCCCTCATGTGTAGTACCTTTATATCATGTGTTTTCCTTTTATACAGTGCATCCAGAAAGTATTCACAGCGCATCACTATTTCCACATTTTGTTATGTTACAGCCTTATTCCAAAATGGAGTGAATTCATTTTTTTTCCTCAAAATTCTACACACAACACCCCATAATGACAACGTGAAAAAAGTTTACTTGAGATTTTTGCCAATTTATTAAAAATAAAAAAACAGGCTTTGCTCAGTACTTTGTTGATGCACCTTTGGCGGCAATTACAGCCTCAAGTCTTTTTGAATACGATGCCACAAGCTTGGCACACCTATCCTTGGGCAGTTTGGTCCTCTTTGCAGCACCTCTCAAGCGCCATCAGGTTGGATGGGGAGCCTCGGTGCAAAGCCATTTTAAGATGTCTCCAGAGATGTTCAATCGAATTCAAGTCTGGGCTCTGGCTGGGCCACTCAAGGACACTCACAGAGTTGTCCTGAAGCCACTCCTTTGATATCCTGGCTGTGTGCTTAGGGTCGTTGTCCTGCTGAAAGATGAACCGTTGCCCCAGTCTGAGGTCAAGAGCACTCTAGAGCAGGTTTTCGTCCAGGATGTCTCTGTACATTGCTGCAGTCATCTTTCCCTTTATCCTGACTAGTCTCCCAGTTCCTGCTGCTGAAAAACATCCCCACAGCATGATGCTGCCACCACCATGCTTCACTGTAGGGATGGTATTGGCCTGGTGATGAGCGGTGCCTGGTTTCCTCCAAACGTGACCCTGGCATTCACACCAAAGAGTTCAATCTTTGTCTCATCAGACCAGAGAATTTTGTTTCTTGTGGTCTGAGAGTCCTTCAGGTGCCTTTTGGCAAACTCCAGGCGGGCTGCCATGTGCCAAGTGGCTTAGTAAACAGGATGGTGCACCTGTGATTTCTCAGTTTTTTTTTTATCTTTAATAAACTTGCAAAAATCTCAAGTAAACTTTTTTCACATTGTCATTAATGGGGTGTGGTGTGTAGAAGTTTGAGGGGAAAAAATGAATCTAATCCATTTCGGAATAAGGCTGTAACACAACCAACCGTGGAAAAAGTGATGTGCTGTGGATACTTTTTGGATGCACTGTAAGTAAGGCTTTAGGCCCTGGCTTGGCATATGTCATTGTTGGTGCTGTCCTTGTCATTGCTGGTGGCAGTGATCGTGACCTTGTTACCTTGCTTGTCTGTGTCTCTCCCCCTGTGCCATGTCCCCAGTCTGGCTCCCAGTTTCAGTATCTTGAGTGTGGTCCATGCCTTGTTCATTGAACCCCACTAGTACTTGGACCTGCATCCCTCACGATCTACACCCGTTTCTGACAGAATTTGGCGCAATTTTAACAAGCCGGTCATGGGGTAAAAATCATTGGATATGATACTACACACTGAAACAATATTTAAATTGTGCACTGAAGGATTTACTAATAAGTGCAGTAAAACTTCTGACTGCAGAAAAGAGTTAATGAGAAGGCATTTCAGTGATAGCAAAAACATTGCTATACATACAGAGCTACAGGAGTTAATTATCACCGCTTTTAAATATGATCCACAAATAAAATTACTTTCATGTAAATTTTGTGCGGTTTAGGTGCTGTATGAGTACACCTGATGTGGCCAGTGTGAGCTGTTTCTATACTGCTTCTGCAAAACTTTAGTTTGCTGTTTTTTGGGGGAGATGACAAGCATAAATACTAGTCATTTTGCACTAGTGATATTGCTGTTATCAGTTGTGCTAGTCTCAGTGCTGATTCGTTAATGGTGATGACTGTAATCCCACCTCCTCACACATATGGGGATTCCCACCTCACTCCAGTAATTCACACTATTGTACCCACAGATACAGATATAAGAGACCTGCTTTTGTTCATATATATTTATTTTGGAAGAAACCATCATTTTCAACCTAATAGACAGCCATAAAAGGATGATTACACCCAGAAACCCAGGCACAAAGAAAACAGGCAAATCTTCAATGTCAGGATCAGCCTACAGTACTTTGTTTTTGCCCCCCTTGTTGATCCTGACTTGATATGTAAGATCTTCCAAAAAGAAAAAAATCATTTGCTTCAGAATTTTATAATTCATTTTATTGTCTACAGATTGTCTACAGTGTAGATTTTCTGTTTTCTGGCATTATCTGTTGCACTAAACCTCTGAATGTGTGTCTGTGGTTGTTTGCATTTTGTGTCTGCTTTAGACAGGCCCCGAAATACACAGATAAACTAATCCCTAGCGGGAAATAAAGAGCTTGGGGGGGTCTGCTCCACTTTTCTTACAGTAATGTGAAAATTTCTTAATCTGCTCTTGACTTTGACACTTTAAAGGTGACAGAAACTGAAATGTAAATAGGCCGACGCGTGAGTCAAACATGATTGATTAGTCAATGTCTTTTTGCTTGGTTTTCACGGCTGCGTTTCTTTCTATTTCTAAATATGACAAAAGGCCTCTACTGCGAATTATCTGGAGTTAGCATTAATGTACCGTCATCACCAAAAGGCCATTTCCTTTGCCCTCTGTCTGTCTCACTTCCCTCTCTAGCTGTCACCCACAAGGCAAGGCAGGCAAATGCTATGCAAATTCGCGTGCCCAACATCACCCATGACATCACTGGCGTTGGTGAAAATTGTTTTCTTTTAAAAACCCATAGTGTACTTTCCTTCCCCCACCCTTCCTCTGGGAGAAGCCCTGCTCTTCAGTCTTGGTATAATTAATGTACAAGGTGTCGTTCACATCTCCTTCACCAGCCTCTGTCTTTTTGAAACCACCTCGCCCCCTTTATCTGCTGCACAGCCCCTTCTACGCCATACCCGATACCTCACCTGTCCTCACTGTCCTTTGTGTGTCTCTGTGCTCACCCCCAACTCTTCCCCTGCCTTCCTCTAACTGTGGTTTTGCTGAGTGTGTGCTGGTTTCGTTTCTTTTTCAAGTTTTCTCAATAAAATTGCTTGTGTGCTGTTCCTGGGATGTGGGATAGAAATTTGTAAAACTCCCATTGGTGGAAATGAAGAAGCCCCCTGCCATTGTGAGTGTCATGAAAAGTGGCTCCATTGTCAGTCTAGGCAATGCGTTCAGAAATATAGGTCATACTGGAAAAATATGAACAGTGAAGTCCTTTAATAAACTGTTATAATACTACAATTAATCTACCTTCCATGTTCCGCTTCCAGTGAGCAGTTCAGTTGGGCTTTTCATAATAACCTGCAGCATTATCTGACTAACACAGAGGTTTCATTCACCGGGATTACATTACAGACATAAATCTGCTTCCTCCACTAAAAAAACATTAAAATATGAAAGCAAGTAAAGCATATAATATAAAAGCTAAAAGAAAAAATGAGTATCAGTAATATTGAACAATATTCTAATTATAGAACAATATAGCTGCTAAATATGTTTCTCAGTGACACAAGAAAGCTGTTCTTAAATGAGTGACTGTTTCACTGAGTCATCTGCTTAATGAACTCTCGTTTGATGGCAATAGTTAAACCTGCTGAGTGAATAATGTCTGGAAAAAATCGATGTCACAACTAACTTTAAGGCAAAAAAATCAATTATCCTAATGGTTAAGTAACTTGAAATCTTAAATTATATTGGTGCCTAGGGGTAGCATCCCCAGGCATTCCCAAACCTCCTGCGTGCCGCCTCCATCCAGTGGGAGGTACCCAGAATGGGAATTTTCCCAGTGGGCCGATGGGTTTATTCAATTTACTTATTAATTTACAGGGAAGTCCCAGCACCTACTCAGAGCTGATTTTTAACCTCAGTCCAGTCCTGCATCCCAAGCCAAAAAGGTGCCCAATTCATCCACAGGAGCAGTAGTTCTATATCGATGTCCTCAGGGACCTGAGCTCCTCACTCTGTCACCTGCCACGGAAAGTGAATCCAACAGCTCTGCATCTTCAGCAACTGTACTCACAAGGATGTTGTTTCGGCTGCTGTCCGCATCATGACCGTAGATGAGAATGGGAACATAGACTGAGCAGTAGATCACAAGCCTCAATGTTGTCCGCTTCACCACCACAGACCTCCTCAAAGCTCGCACAACTGCAGCCTCTGGGCTGATCCTCCCTGGCATTCTGACAGTAACTTAAATAATACTGAAAATGTTTATCCCTGTATTCCTGTACAGTGTAAGAGATTTAAAGATGAGTCGGGCCCTATCCTGCCGCCTTCGCTTTGTTTGGCCAGCTGGGGTCGCCGGCCCTCCCTTTCTGTGTCTCCCCTGCGTCTTACATGCTTCATAGACCCTAGTGTGTGTTCTGCTTCTCAGGCCACTGTGTGGCTCAATGGGCTAAGTGAGTGGGTCATAAGCCCACCCCTTGTTATTGTTATAGGTTTTTTTTATTTCTTGTATTACCTATGTTAGTTATTATTTGGTGTATTTCTGTACAGTTCTTTGTTTTGCTCCATGGCTATAGTGTGCTCAGTTTTCTTTGCTTTAAATTCCCTTGGTGTTTGAACATTTCTGCATCTGTCGATTGACCCCACCTGCTCCTCCTTGCCCCTAGTCTTTTGTGTGTAACAGCCCACACCTGACCCTTGTTAACCTCGCTAACCATGTATATATGTGCCTATCCTTGCCTTGTTTCCTGAGTCAGTCACTGTGGTTATTACTGTGTTTGTTTGTAGCTGAGCTAGTTTATCATGTTTGCTATGGTTGCTCCTGTGTTGCTCCCTGCTTTAGTTATTGTAGAATACCTGCTTTATTTCATAGTCCCTTTTTGTTTCTTGATTTGTTTTAAGTAAAATTAACCCTTTATTTGTGAGCCACAGCATGGATCATCCTTCCCTGCATCATGCCCCACCATAACATGGATGGAAGGATGGATAGATGGATGACAGATGGATGGATGGATAGAGTAATGGATGAATGGAAGGAAGCATTTATATTGTCCAGTGAACTATGTAGCTAATGGCAAACTGATGACCTGCAGGTGAGGAACCTCAAAGTCTCTGAAACTAAAACAGAAGAAGGGAAGAGAACTTGCCAAGATAGGAATAAAACCACATCTAGCATAGCATAAGGAAGAGAAATAGATTTCCTTTCATTAATGAACATCTTTCCTGTTCTAATGGATGATTTCTGAACATCCAGGGATGTGCAGAAGTAAAGGAAACTGGAGATGGATGAATGTATGGAGGGATGGATGGATAGATATGTCCACTGATATTTAATATTGCAATATCTGATTGACCCAGGATATGAACCAATGTCCAAGATAAGTCGAAAACGAAAAAAAAAATCATGTTTAATTATTCAAAATGAACGCAAGAGTCATGAAAGTGTGGTTGAAAGGATTTTTCCCGATAAAATCCTGCACGCGCGAATGAACAACAGTAAGACTGGATTCTACATGGGTGGAGAATTA
This sequence comes from Petrocephalus schoutedeni, assembly GCA_026780765.1. Lineage (NCBI taxonomy): Eukaryota > Metazoa > Chordata > Actinopteri > Osteoglossiformes > Mormyridae > Petrocephalus > Petrocephalus schoutedeni. The sequence continues at coordinate 27,305,446 of JAODKL010000040.1, forward strand.
TTTGGAATCAAAATCTTACTTGTTCGTTTTCCCCCTTTTTCTGTCAAGAAAATGGTTACGCATTATTAGTAATGCGTGCATTTACAATACGAATACGAAAAGTTTAAAATGAAAAGATATATTAATCATTCAAAGAGAAGGGGGTCACAGTGAATTGTCAGAACCGCAGAACCCCCTAAGAAACCCCTAAGGAAATCACTACGCGCACACAAAATTAGCGTGTCGTATTAAACCCGCGATGTCTACTCACTGGATTTGCATTCTAGGAATCGAATGATGTTTCCGTATTTGCTCGAAACTCGTAAAAAATTGTGTAGGTGGTGTCACTATAAAAATGGGTTACACAAACTAGCTGCACATACTTCTCCTCTGTAAGCCTACGGAAAACAGGATCGGCTCAGGCACAAAGGTAAGGTCTCGGTGTGTGGAGGAAGGAAGCTTAGAAAATACTGGCCGGTTCGTGATGGGTTGTGTTAAGTTATGATTATTCGTTCATTATTTTCATGTTTTATTGAATGACATATGTATAATAATTATATTATTATTATTATCATGACGTGCTTTGGACTCCTAATTAGTGTTGTTATACATTACTGAAACAACTTTGAAATAAAGTTTATATGTTTGCACTTAACGTAATGTAATGATGAAAATAGTGCCAAAACTTTTTAAGAACAATCTCCAAATTAAATTAATCTATCTATCTATCTATCTATCTATCTGTCTGTCTGTCTCTGTTTTATGCATTTATATACAATATTTAATGAGCGAGGGAGCTGGGTGGGTATCACTGTTGCCTCACACCTCTGGGCTTGTGGTTTTGGTGGCTCAGATCCCTCCGGTGTTTGTATGAGTGACGCATTGTGTGTGGAATTTGCATGTCAGGTGGGTGTTGCTGCCACTGTCCACAGGGAAAATCAGATAGAAGATGTGTATGTGAATGTATTTATTCCTATTTAACAGACACACAGAGATCGTTGGATTCAACTTAGATAGACAGATAGGTAGAAGATAGATAGATAGCCTAATTATATCCTTTTGCTCAGTTCCAGTTCTTCTCTGAAAATGCTTAAAGTTGTCATCAGTAAACGCGAGGTGTGGGATTGAGTCATAGATTTTGTTTAAAAAACAGACTTTGTGAAGGTCAAGTGGAAAAGTAGGAAGGCGCCTATGTCTGGCACCATGTCTGAGTGAGCTGTGTGTTGGGCTCCGTCTGTCCCCCCCCCCCCCACAGATGGCAGCTGGATCTTGGCATTTCCTCCTTCTCTCCTTGCCCTTGGTCTGGGCTCTCAGCTCCTTCCCTGTGCACAGTAAGTCTACACCACTTGTGAATCATTCATGAGATTACTATACTTGACTTAATAGAGTGCAATTCATCCACCACCTTGATGTAGACAAAGAACAAAAGCATCTAACAGCCTCGAAGTTACAGGTCAAAGAAAGTACAGAAAAAAGAAATGAGAATCTTAAAATAAACATCCTAAAACCTTAATGTCTTATTATTTTGTACCACACCCACAATATGTTTACTTTTTTTGCTTTTTGCCTCTTTTTAACCTGTAGCCCTTTGAGATCTTGCGATGAAAAGGGCATTATAAAAAAATGCATTATTATTTATTTATTATTATTATTTATTACTGCTAAGAAAACCAAATGCAGATGGAACATATTTTAAATATTTTGGTCCTGTTTGAAATAATGCACTAAACATATTATTTTGACTAACCACACTTACGGTTTATCTTGCAGAGTAATATTATAGGATCAATACACATTATACTTTTTAGGTTTAATTCTGGATGTCTCTCTCCACAGGATGAAATCAGAGATATATTGGTTACGGTTACACTGTTATGTTGAGGAAATTGCCTTTAGGAAACAAAGGACATGACTTGACTTCTTTCTGTGTAACACCCAGATAAGCAGGATAAGCAATGGAAGTGAATACAATAAGGGGTACTTGCACCAGCCATTTAAGAAATGTGACTCATTATGCACTACTTTTGTATAGACTTTTACTAGTTTTAAAAAATAATTTTAATTCGCTCATGAAAGATGGGAAATCCTGGCTGTGTCCAAGAGTACCTTTCTTCAGTCTGCTTAAATTTCTTTCACATGGTTTTATATCTGTGTTGTGGATTTCATAGTTCACCATGCATGTATGCACAACTGTCCTTCTGCAGTGGAGCTGGGCAAGGTACATTCCAATGTGAACATCGCCTGTCGCACCTTTGCGGGCGAGGTCACCTGGCAGCACAGGTGGGACGGCAGGGAAGTGCGAAGGATCAAAGGTAAGACCTTAGAGTTGGAAGACCTGGAAGAGCCGGACGCCGGGGAATACAGCTGCTGGGACGGAGGCAGGAAGCTCGACAGCACCTACCTCCTGCTGGAGGAAGACAACGTAGGGGAGCAGCACACTAAAGGTAGGCAAAGACAACACAGCGTCTGAAGCATGCTTTAATAGGTTCTACCAGGACGTAACATTCCCTTCCATTCGTGATTCTATCTCTGTCTCCCTCTCTACAGAAGATCTGCATTGCTCAGCTCAGACTTACAGCTGCTCCTTCATCTGCCGCTGGTCGCCGAAGGGCTTCACCATAGCCAGAATAAGATATCAGCGGTAAGGAACACGCAAAGCCCTGTGCACTGTGCTCAAAAGTTCTATGACTGCTAAGAATTGGCCCGATGAAGGTAATTGAGTTGAAATGAAAGAAAGGTTTGTCTTCTACAGTGATGGCCAAGATCCAAGCCCCTGGGTTTACTCCAATGCCCACGTAGAGCCGGAAGGCTTCGTGTTTACTTTTAACCTGACCAGCTCCCCTTTTGCCGAAGAGACCGCCCCCATGATCCTGACCGGCGAAGCGATCAGCCACACGCACTATGTAAAGAGGACCCGGCAGTTTTTCTTGCGTGACATTGGTGAGCAGCTGCGCGTCTTAACTACAGATAAATATGAGAGCTCATTTTGCTATGGATGTGAAATCCAAGGCAGCTCATTGAACAGAGTCACAAGTCACAGGAGGGAAGTGTGGAGTCATGAAGGATGAAGGTCATCTGACTACTGCTTCAAAGACACTCCCCTTCCCCCAATTAATATGTAGCCCTGCCAGTCTGTCCCTGTTACTTGCCATTCTGAATGTGTTTTCTCACATACTGCCGACGCAGTGACTTGTCAGAGAGACAAACCTCTGTTTCCCGACCCCAGTGCAGCCAGAGCCGCCGCAGCTGGGACAGTGCGAGAGGCTGGGGGAGATGCTCAGCGTGACAGTGCAGGCCGCTGCCAGCTGGGCCCAGCCCCACAGCTACTTCCCGCTAACTCACCAGATTGAGTTCATGTACAAGAACGACGGCACGGTGAGGATCTCGCCAGCGGAACCTGACCGAGTCGGCAGGCCGATGCTGACACTGTGATACAATACTGCACTGAAGATGCTGGTGCCATATCCTTAAACATTAGCACTGTCATTTGAAAAGCGCCATTTAAGAAGACGCAACCCCTCTTTTACCAAGGGACCCCCCCCGAAAAGCAGCTGATCGGCTTGGTTAACGGCTCTTCTCTTTGCTTTGCAGACGGGCCTGTCCAACAGCACCATGGTTCCTCAGAGTATTAGCAAGATGCGTGCTCGCTCCAGGGACCCCCTTGTGCCCTCACCCTGGAGTCAGTGGAGTCCATGGAAAAATGTAACTGACTGATTCCCCTCCTGTTCCTAAGCACTGTCGCCAGCCTGAGCCCCCAGAGCCCAGCCACCGCGGGGTGCCTGGGATTTCATTTCTGACTCTTACTGTGCTTTTTCATTCCTCCTTTTATTCCCCTCAGACCAGATTAGCTCTTTCCATACCTGAAAATCCATACCAAACTCTTGACATCATTTGGTATTAAGATGGTGCTATAATGCTAACTACTCTCATTTAAACTCTATATCATTATTTATTGACAGTGTTACATGTGTACCTATTTATCTGAAAGAGTTAAATTATTAATTTATCCTATATTTATTATTTATTAAGGATAAGAAGCTACAGTATCATTGTAAAATGGTATGAGGAGGGTGACTGTAAAAATAATGTGAAACAGAATTATGCCAGACATCTAGCTTTCTTCTGTGGCGAATTATAACATTTAGCTGGGTTTTTTATTAAATCTCTGCAGTGTGTGCAGTTAGCTCTCAGAATGTTCAAATACATGTGGTGTTAAAAAATAATAATAACATTTATTTTTCTTGCCCTGTCTGTCCATTTTAATGATATAAGTTGATATGTGACTGTAATCATTTCAGTAGAGTTGGTCTTGTCCTTTGGCCTTGGGGCTGGCTTGTCGGATGTGCGTGTAAGGCCTTTGCGTATAAGGCCCTCACGTATAAGGCCCTCGCGTTTGCACTTGCGGTCGCACTTGTATGTTCAGTCACCGAGCTATTTCAAGCTGACATCATGATAACCAGCTCGGGGAACTGGAAGTCATCTGACGATCTCTGTGTCAATGTGTTTGTGCTCCACTTGGTTGTTTGTGGTTTATTTGTCACTGCATGCTATTAAAAAGCTTCTCTGTCTCGCCTGCACACTTTGCCCCTTTTGTTTCCTTTTAATTGTCGCTTCGCATAAATCTTCACTTTTATATAAACTTCTAATTAATCGGTCATCATGAATTATTACCGAATAAGTAGCCCCCCCCAATTTAGCCTGAAATTAAATGCACAATAGAAACATATATGTTACCGTCTTAACATTGTAAATCTAGGGTAAATACATCACAATCATTAACCACTTTGGGACATGAAAATGTTTTGCTCTCTGTCCTTAGCGAGCTTAGCTTAGCAGCACACAGTGACACATACAGCTTTTGTTTGTGCAGAATCTGTTTTGGCGTTGTCAGTCATGGGCACAGAAGAGTATCACATACACCGGGCCTATCTTGCTTTTCATTTCCTCTAACTAAAGGGTGCCAAACTGGAGGGAAATAAGTGTATAATAAACCACATCCCTGTAGTCTGAATGCACATTCTTGCAGCAGAGATAAATGTTTAAATAAAGCATACAATGTGGTATCAAAAAAAAAAACAAAAAAAAACTTCTACGAAAGGAGCAGAATTCTGTTAACAGATTAAGACGATGACCTACCTTCTTTCATTCTCCATATGTAGATGGAATATCGGAAGAATAAGAAAATGAGGAATGGGAAGGAAATGGTGGGACGACGTGATTGGACCCCGGAAGAAAATGATACTGTCTATTGCAGAAATGAAAGGCAAAAGGAAAAGCAGAGGAGGAAACAGAAAAGAAGGAACAGTGCAGAGCACAGCAGGAAGACACACGAGGGCCGGACGGGCTGAATTACTCTTCTTAAAAGTGACGTAGTACAACCTGAGTTCTGATATAAAACAGCAAGTTGGTAATGGGTCAGACATGTCCTCTAATATCACCGAAGCAATCGTTTTGATATGACCACAAGGCCTAGGAACTTTTCACTTGAGAATGGCACAGTGTAGTAAAGGTGTAAAAAGTAGGGTCTCTAACACTGCTTTTGATATAGCAAATTTTTGGTTTATGATGGAATAATATAGATTTGGTGCGAGACTTGTTGCATGAGCATGAGAGTCAGAAACCAGATGCGTGACCCTGAGTAAAACTAACCTATGATTGTAAAACTACAGCGATAATGCCTCTGTAAAGACAATGGTAACAGTAGCACTTTGCCTTCTGTCAGCACATGGAGTAGTGATTGCTGTACACAGATCGAATGTCTGGCAATGTCCGTTAGGAGCTGAAGCACAGATGTTCACTTCAGTTCCGCACTCACATGACGTTGACATCTGTGTTGCTCTTTGCAATTTTTGTCACCATTTAAAATCTATTACAGATGCTCCATTGATTACATATTAATTAATAAAATATCAAATGTGCTGTAGATATTATTATTTGCATGACGCTACATGTACATAATTCAGTTTTACAATATTCTGTACTTTTAAATTATTATTGTAGGAAATGCTAATGTAGAGTGCATACTCAAAACAGTTGCTACGAAAGATCCAGACTGTGTCGGATTCTGTTTTGACCTCCCATGAGCCCAAGCACCTGTTTTGTTGGATTATGCACATTTATGGTTATTATTGTGGATGTGTGTTCAGCTTAATGACTATTCATATGCGTTATTGAATGTAGTTGTGCTAGACATCCTTTAGGGGGATGTCACTTAGAAGAGTAAGGTGGCCTGCTAGTTATAATTTGAGTGATGCTTTCACAATACTCAATTTTAAAGACAACACTTGTAAGTCATTATAATGCTGTTTCAGAACTCCCCCTGTTGGTTAATAAAAATACAAGAAAAGATGAACACATTTTTTTGTTCTACCTTCCACACCTCTGAGTAAACATACACTATCTTAAGATGTTCTATTTGTCTTTGTTTTTTTTTTCTTTTGGTTACCTATTATTAGGGCTGTGAAAGCACATCAATACATTATATTGCATCAGTCTGAAAGTGGCAAGTCAACTACATTGATTTTGGAATGTTATAATCGGTTATTAATTTATTTGAATACATTTCAATAAAACATAAGTACTTCTGATGTCAAAATATCCATCCATCCATCCCTCCATTCTCTGCCACTCACCCAAAGTCAGGTCGCGGGGGCAGCAGCCTAAGCAGGGATGCCCAGACCTCCCTCTCACCAGCCACCTCCTTAAACTCCACTGGGGGATTACCAAGGCATTCCCAGGCCAGCCAAGTGATAGTTTCTCCAGCATGTCCTGGGTCTGCCTTCTTCTTCTGGACATGCCCCAAACAGCTCCCCAGGGAGCCATCCAGGAGACATCCTAGATAGATTCCACCAGCTCCTTTTGATGCAGAGGAGCAGTGGCTTCACTTTGAACCCCTCCTGAATGTCTGAGCTCCTCACCCTAACCCTAAGGCTGAGCCCAGACACCCTGCTGATGCTGCCCCCATCTGTCCGTTGAGCTCCCGCTCCCTTCTTCCCTCACTCGTGAACAAGCCCCCGAAATCCTTCCTCAGTCTCCTCCCTCCTTCGCCGAGTGCTCTGAGCATGCTGAGACATGTCTGCAAATACTTTATGTAGTTGTAAAAACTGACTGTATTCCTTATTGTTGCGTGTGTCCTTGCCCGTGTCATATGTGAACCATGTCTAACCCTCGTGTGTCCCTAGCTGTTGTATAAATTACCCACCGGGTGTGTACTTCACTGTCCAAAATCCAGAACCCCTGGCGGGTCCCTGCCGTAGTGTATTCAAGTGCTTGTTAGCTGCCCCTGTTAGTCCTTTTAAAGACTTAGGAAAAGGGTGTTGTTGTCTGAGCCTGCATTTCACTGCAACTGCAATGTCTCAGTCTGCCAGGCGCTACAATGCATTTTTAAGAAAGAAGGGTCAGACAATATCTGCAGCAATTGGAGGTGAAGGGCCCCCGCTCTGGGGCCCAGTGGTAAAGTCACTCGGTGTTGTCAAGACAAAGGCGCTCTTAGTGGACTTCCGCAAGCAGCGAGGGGTGCAAGTTTCGGCATATTACCTGTACATTCCAAGTGATGTGGCAGTTAAGCTAAATCGATTCGTTTTGAACTGCACTCGAATATCGCTGTGAGGTGGGAGATCTGCACCTCTGCCTGTTACGTCCCCTCTCATGAGGCCGCCTGTACAGTAGGTGGCGATGTATTTTAATTGCGATGCTTTACTTTTTCAATTAAATACGTAGGAAAGAATGAATTAAGACAAAGAGATAAAATTGTTTAGATCAGTTCTGATATTGATGTCGGCTAGTTGTGTCGCTGCAGTTTCGTTTTTCTTTTCCCTAACTGTTCCGGGTCATTTATATATTTTGTGTCCGCTTAGGTATGTGCGGATCGGGTAGGGATCGGTTTGGAGTTTGAGAATCATGACAGATCCGTACGGTTTAGCCCTGCTTTTTGTAGCCGGGGTAATACTGTCACAGGTGCATTTTACGTCAGGTAAGTAGACATGAGAAGGTACATTTATACCAAATTATATAGCATATTGAACCGGCGAAGACACAAACTGGCAGTGACTCGTCTATGCAGAAATGGAGCTCTGAGTCTTAATTTTCCGTGCAGATGAACTACGCTGCTCAGCAAGGTCGCTGATGCCTTTCCTTTTGGATTTTCTGATATTTCGAATACAACCATCTCCGCGTTAATGCTTTGCTTCTGTGGTTTCTATCCAAGCTTTTAGTATATGCTAGCTAGCTGTAAAGTTGTCCTTTAATATATTTTTTTAATCAAATGGACACATTTTAAGGGGAACTGGACTTCTAGCTGCTGAAGATTAAGAGGAGTTTACACTGTGGCATTGGTTTTGCTAGTTTTACAATAAGGTGTCCGCTTTGGCACAGCCACGGCGGGGTTATGGCTCTGCTCTGCTTTGCTGTGGGTCCAGACTGAGGGCTGTTCCCTTTGCTTTCGCTAGGACTCGGGGTAAATGAGCTGCTGTATTTCCGCATCCTCAGGCCTGAAGATATCGGCTACATATTCAGCGCAGCCCCTGCCCGGGACTTCGGGGGCGATTTTGTGAGTGTGCATGACGTTTCAAGCCTGGTAAACCGACGTGGAAGCCTCTTTGGATTGCCTTATGCCCCCCCCCCCCCAAATCTCTCTGATAGACCTCATCCTATGACGAGATCTACCTGGTTCCTGCTGACCCCTCGAATGGTTGTTCAGAATTAAAGAACAAAGAAATGATAGAGGGCCAGGTTGTCCTCCTGCAGAGAGGGTAAGAGACCTGTGTGAAATTCCTTGGGACAAGAATATAGTATATCACTGATCAACCTGGCCTTGTGTCTCACAAGTTACCACTGAGTCCTAATGTAAAATGTTAATCGTTTGGATGAAATGCTCGCAAGCTTTGTTAAAAGTATTGTTTTGGCTTTGTTAATTTGAGCTGATTGTATTGCCCATTTTTGCACCTTATTAAGTAAGCAAGTGCAAATGCTGTTAAGTGAGTAACGTAAGTAAGCATCTCTGCAGGAGCTGGATTGGATGTGTGCTGTTGTATAGGCAGTAGTGCTATGGCCAGACAGTGTGACAGTATGTGCATGTGTATTCCTGCACGCAGTGGCTGCTCCTTTGTCCGGAAGACACGGGTAGTGGAAGAGGCGGGCGGCCGGGCCGTGCTAATTGCTGACAGCGCCTCAGACAATGACAGCCAGTACCTGGATATGATCACGGATGGCACGGCAGACCTGCCTAGCATTCCTGCACTCTTCCTGTTGGGCCGTGACGGGTAAGGTGCTCCGCTGGTGCACATGGCCAGTGAGGACCGCCTCTAACATCATTGTCTTTGGAGTCGTGGCTGGTGTCTTTTCAGATTGTTTTTGTAGTCTGATATCGAGTTCAGTTTGAATTTGCCATATGCCAACAAAACGATGCTTAAGTGTTCCAGAGCAAAGACTACATGCATACGTGTGGGGTGTATACGTTTTTCCATCTATGTGTGGTGACCTTTTGTGTCCCTATTAGCGGCATGACTGAGGTGCCTCTTGGTTTGCGTTATACTTTTTCAGGCATATGATTCGCCGCTCTCTGCAAAGGCATTCTCTCCCCTGGGCAGTCATCTCCATTCCGGTGAACGTGTCTAGTCTGGCATCCTTCCCCCTGCAGCAGCCGCCTTGGACACTCTGGTAGAGAGGTTGACTCTGGCTATTGTGCAGAGTGCCGATCCAGCCCTGACGTCTCTTTGGGAGGAGGCTTTTGTGGACGCTCCTACTGGATTTCCGTGGGATTTATTGATTTATGTTCCAGATCACCTGCATGTTTTCTTTCAGCCTCCCATGCTACTTAGGATGCTCTTCATTTGCGGTTATCTGTGCCTCTCCCTCTGTCTCTCTGCTCTGACGCTCCATCCCATGCCGTACAGAGCGTGCTCTCTGATGCTCCATCCCATGCCATACTGAGCGTGCTCTGACGCTCCATCCCATGCCATACTGAGCGTGCTCTGACGCTCCATCCCATGCCATACTGAGTGTGCTCTCTGACGCTCCATCCCATGCCATACTGAGCGTGCTCTCTGACGCTCCATCCCATACTGTACAGAGCGTGCTCTCTGACGCTCCATCCCATGTCATACTGAGCGTGCTCTCTGACGCTCCATCCCATACTGTACAGAGCGTGCTCTCTGACGCTCCATCCCATACTGTACAGAGCGTGCTCTCTCGCTCTACCCGGTATCATCATGAGCGTATTCTGTCGCTCCACCTTGTAAGTTTCACTTTCCTTATACTTATACAAGCAGCTTTTTCCCCCTTAGGTAGCCAAATGAAGCAGCTGTTCTTGCACTTTACATAGGAGCTGTACAACAGACATGAGTGCTTGTCAGATACGTCCATGATTTTACTTGATTATAAAACCTCAGTATTAATGACAGCATGATGTCACCTTGAATCCCTTTGTTTTTATGGACTCCAATATCCTGAAGGCGAGGTATAGCCATTAAGTGTGAGATATTGTAATAAAACTGGCATTTTGGTAATATATATATTAATTTAATTTGAATAAAAAATGTTTCTTTTTTCCACATTCATGGAAGGTGGCCAAAATAAAGTAAAATGAAAACGAGTAGAGTGTGGCCTGTGCTTTCTGAGATGGGTGCTACATTTAGTCCAAGAAGAGAGGCGAGTGTCACTGGCTGGTATGAAGCTTTCAGGTCTCCTGCAACTATACTAGGCTGTAGTTCTGCAGCGATCCATGGCTGGCCATGGTTCTCTTTGAATTGTCCCCATCCCCTACCATCAAACTGTCCTATTCCAAATTTCAGTTTATAGTCTTTGTGAGAATATGACCGGTCATTAGGCAAAATCACACGATGCTGGGATTTTGTGAGAGATTTATTTAGTTTGCTTTTCCAGGGTTGGACAGGGAATGGTTTGCGTTGGGTTGAGGAAACAACTTGCATAGAACATAGAAAGGGCCGGGGACAACGACTGGGAAGACAATGACTAAAACGGAAGGTTATTCACACGATATGGGACTGGAGTGATGGGGAGTCAGAGTGAACAAAACGGGGGAAACTAGTGCTACTAATCAACACGTGGAACTCACAATGCATCAGAAATACTTGCGTATTGAGCTGTTAATGCCTTTTTGACTTTCCAGAGCCAGGGGTTACTTTAAGATGACCCCTTCATCTAATGGAGGTAGGGATAAAGCAGAATGGAGAAGGGCTGCCTTGGTCTGCCAAGTCGTGTCCAGCTGCACACTGGCTTATTAGCCCTGGGCTGAGAATAGGGTAACTGTCATCAGTTAGCTGTGGCAGCACATTGTTGTGCTAAAGATGGAAGCCTTCAATAAACCCCATAACAGCATACACTCTTCAGACACTACAGAGGAGTTCTGGGACCGTTGCAGGCTCCGTTGGCCTCCTGGAAAGTTTCCCTTTCTTTTTAGTCAACGATGCAAATCTTAAACTGAGGTACCTGCATATTATATAGAAAAGTCGACCTTCTGATTGAGCAGGGAATTTTTCTGTTAGTCAATATGCTTACACAGTACCTATTTCAAGGTTGCCAGCCCTTTCCACCTTATAGACGGGAATTACATTTATACATATTGCACACATTTCAATGTGAACCTAGAAGGTCCTGTCTGTGATTCTTGCCCTGCAATCCCATTACGATGCCAACATGACAGAAGACAGTTTCCTCTAGGGCTATAACAGTACATGTACGCATTGTGTACTGTCCCATACGACATTTTTAGTTTGGTACGCACAATGAAATGAATTAATACATTTATTAACAGGGCGGAACCTACATTCACAAGTACTCAACATAGAAAACATTATGCTAATTCTGGCTATAAGTTGGTTACGACTAATGTTGGTTACAGTCATTTAACTGGTGGTCTGGGAACATTTTGGTTTCCCAAAAAAGTATACCAGCACTGGAGAGAGAGTAATTGGTAAGACCAACAGCTTGTATCATGAAGCCGGATTTTTTTTCTTAGCCGGATAGCGTGTTGGATTTAAGGTACCCCAGTTTAAATGGACTTTATCATGGTTCTGACAAGGTATCTGGAGTAAGAAATCTTGCTTTGTGATACAAGCCCCAAGACGGTATGTTGGCTGTGTTATATCGAATCTGGATATGTTGCTTAAAAAACAAGCAAACATGCTTGACATCATCTGAGACATTATCTGACCAGAGCAAGGCAGAAACACCATTTGCAAGTTAGTCACCTTGTGCCATGGAAGGCTCTTTGGCCAGGAAATTCAGACTGGGCTGGAAAACTACTGTAGATTATAGGAGTGTTTATGACAACAGATATGCTGTCATACTCGGTAGTAGAGAACACAGTTTAGTTCGTTATGGTTGTTATATCTTAAAATTTATTTTACAGAATTGTTTTTACAGTGTGCAAATAAGCATCTCTTAGGTTTTATTCCAACATGCCTTTGGATTGCAACTTCCTAATTGTGCTTGTGTTTGCCGTTTTATACAGTACCTATTTCAAGGTTGCCAGCCCTTTCCACCTTATAGACTTAAATAATTTCAAAACTAATACTGTTTTCCCTGCGGCTGCCGAGGTTTGTACCAAACCGTGAATTTTGCCTACTGTTGCATGCCTAGTATCCCCTTGGCACCTGTGCTAAGCAGCCGCAGAAGCAGAGAAGTGCCTTCAAAAGCAGTGGAAGATCTCATATCTTTGCTGTGTACCTCTGAAACAGACCTACGGCTTACACTAGACACACGTGGCCTGGTGTGCTGTGCATATAGTGTGCTTTCTATTTGTAGGCTTGGGTTTGGTAGGTGACTGTTTGGGGGCGTATTGCATGGATTTACCTCCCCCCCCGCTCCGTCCTGTAACGTGGTTCTGCTGAAGTATGAGAACTGGCTTATTCAAAAGAGCTTGACACAAAAGGAAGTCCAGGATGACGAATGTGTCACAATGTGGACTAGACACAACTCATTAATGACACTTGTAGACCACCACCTCCCCAGTTCCCATGATCCTCCTTGTCATAATACAGTCCACCTTATCACTCTCTGATTTGTTACTGTGTTTGTGCCCAATCTCCTGTGGCTGATTCTCATGGCTGTCTTCCGTCTTACCCCAAAGTGGAAGGGTGTACTAATCGCTAACAAGGTGAGCAAAAAACAGAGAGCAAGAGTTATACAAGGACTGACTGGTTCACTAATGCCCGTGGTGGCATTGGGGGGGACATTACTATCAGTGAAGAGGAGTGTGAACCTACAGTTGGGATTTTATGGTAGAATTGCGGCCCAGGTCACAGCGAGCTTGTAGAAGAGGCTGCCAGTCGCTTCCCCAGATAAATCCTGAAACACAAAGACCGAAACCTGTTTGCATTTTCTCACACTCTGTACATTCAGTCTTGAGACTGAAACTTGTCATACAGAAGTTAATGTTGCAATTCAGTTCACTATGGAGTAACTCATCTGCACTGTCTAAATGTCAGTTTGTTCGAGTCTGCAGTGTCTCTGCCTTCAGTGTCAGTGACTACAGTGCAAACCCACTTGCAGCGAGCTATGTCTCACCCCAGTGCCAACGTGAGCAGGTGTGAGGTCACCAGGGGTGGTACGAACAGGAGGAGGAGCTCAGAGGAGAAGAATCCCCGCTTCATGGCCTTGCCCTTCCCCACACCGAGAGAAGCTGACCGCCGAAACATCAGTTTCCTGTTGGAGAGAGACAACAGGAGAGAGAAAGGAATGTATAAAAACAGAGTGAGAAGACCAATGAGGAAAAAGGAAAGAATAAAAAATCTGTAATAATGTCCAAAGTCTTATTATCATCCATCTTAACCACCAATCCCAATTATGGTCATGGGCAGGGGGGGGGGGGCGTAATTATAGTCAGAGTTTACATTTATGGAGAATATACTGATGGAGAGACATGGGGGGCATGGAACCTATCCAAGGCAGCACAGGGCAGCACAAGGCTGGGGGTACATGAATAACCTAAAGTGTAGCTGTGTTGACTATAATAGAGCCAATTAAAATGCAGATTACTCACTGTGGTGCAATACCGCGGTGGAAAGGAAGGGAAATGCAGTGTGAAAACTGCAGTGTTAGACTGAACAAATAAAACAGCTGAGAGTATAGCAGCCAACACTCGCTTGGCCCAGTGATCTGGGGCAGGCAGAAAGGCATGGGTGCTCACTTGGGGGGCTGATTTTCAGGTCGGCTGGGCCAGTCCCACATCCACTCTCTGCTGCTGCGCCGTCTACACTGATGCCAATCTTCCTGCTTCCACAATGAAGTGAGTGACGGAAAACACAGGTGGGAAAAAACCTCCAGAACTTTGTCCTTTTCCTTACTGATCAGTTCCAAAGTGTGAGTCTCTGAGACCATTTTTATGAGGCTGTTTATTTCAATACAAGAGGATGTGAGCAGGTTGCCTAATGCTGCAGTATGTGTATAGTGCAGTACAGAGTATGGTGCAGTGTGTGTATAGTGCAGTACAGAAAATGGTGCAGTATGTGTATAGTGCAGTACAGAGTATGGTGCAGTGTGTGTATAGTGCAGTACAGAGTATGGTGCAGTGTGTGTATAGTGCAGTACAGAGTATGGTGCAGTATGTGTATAGTGCAGTACAGAGTATGGTGCAATGTGTGTATAGTGCAGTACAGAGTATGGTACAGTGTCTGCACTTTTGACCTGCAGTATAATGCCATACAGAGTATGGTGCAGCACGTATATTTTTAACCTAAAGAATACCACAGTGCAGAGTATGTTGCAGCATGTTTAATTTTAACCTATGGAATGTTGCAGTACAGAGTGTGGTGCAGTACAGTCCTCGCAGGAAGTCTTGGGACAAGGGGCGCTGTAACGTTGGGGTAAGTTGGGATGATTCCAAGGGCCTTTGAGTGACTGTGGCCATAAAACATTTGGAACATAATGCGATTGATCAGTGTCGGGGGCCCAAGGGGCCCAAAATCTGCAGTGGCACCCCTGCTTCCTCAATAATGTGAGTTAAAAAGTGCCCCAAGACATTCTGTGTGCACTGTACGTCCATCTTTAACCTTTAGTATAGTGCAGTACAGAGTATGCATGCACAATACCTGTAATATGCATTCTGTGACAGAGCTTTCCTCGCTGGCTACCTGTGGGGTGGTTATCTTCTCAGGAGACTCCTGAGAAACGCTTTTGTGACAGAGTTTTGAGAAAACCAAAATAAAACCATTTTATTGGGTTTCGGATAAACATCTTCCAAGTTTGTTATATTTCTTCATACCATTCAGTGAAAATGATTGTTGTGCTGCTGTGCTATTGTTACGACCAACGCATTATGAATCCGTACATTTTTGTAGTGTATGCCGACTGCATATAAACTATTCTATTGCTTAGCCAACATTTTAATCCAAAGTGGAAATGTAGTCCTATTCACACCTGAATGTTTTATTGAAGCAAGCACATCCTTTTTATTAAGCAGTCTTTTTTATTATTTAAACATCAGTCAAGTTTAATTAAAACTCTTATAATCCTACATTAAAACATTTGCACACACCATCTATTCTGACCTGTCTGCATGGTCTCCTCTCTCACACTCTAGCTGTGCCTCGAGGAGGATCCTCTCTTGCTCCCCCTGCAGGAGAGATGAAGTGGTGCCCAGTGCGCCAACGACACTGTCCGCGCGACTGGCCACCGTGGCAGTGAATCCATCCAGTTCCACCCATGACACTAAAAGACGGAGGACAACCAGTTGGTAAAATAGATGTATGGAAATTATTTTAAAGAAAGTCTTTAAAAGCAATGTGCAATTTGTGCCTTTACTACATGATAGTTGTTTGGTTAGTAACAGTAATAACCAGCTGCTACATCACTTGTGACAATATTCCATACTACCCACAAATAATTTCATTCACGGTCACATGTAGTAACACAGACTGCATACATCAGCAGACTGCTCACTACTAGAGCACTTACACCTTGACCTGTGCTTGCACGCCAGTTCTGTCAGGCTGGAGGGTTACATAGGGTTAACTCTTTCTTTTGCAAAGCCTGGGAAACTATGGCATCAATACTCAACTCTGGCATCAAACTCAAATACCAACATTTTATGAATAATCTGTTTCATTGGCATAGTTAACACATCAAACCAGTGAAAAACGTAACATACAACATTCAATAAGCTATACCCCTTAGCACACATTGGTCAGATGTGGTGTTTGCTGCCACTAAAATTTGTATATCTTCCGTGTTTATTATTATGTATTTCTACTTCCATGTAATTCTATAATTGCTATAGTAATGTACAAAAGACGGATTAACTGCTATATGCTTTCACGTCACAAAAACGGTAACTGTGTTGAACAGCATGAAAAGCATACAAATGATACAAACGTGATGATAAGCCAAGACAAAACGCTGGCACCATTAAACAAAGGAAAAAAGTTCCGCAATTATTATTCGCGGAGACGCTCCAGTTTATGAAAATGCCGTTTGTTTCACCGCAATATCGTCCACAAACATCTACTGTAGCGACTACATGAAAAGCAACAGAAACTTAACACGTGTGTTGTTGCAGAGCGTCAGTTCGTCAGAAACCGCATATCGACAGTGATACCGTGGTGTGGGTGTTATATGAGGCAGCCACTAGCGGGATCATGACATTCAAAAGACTGGAAGCCCAACAGCATTATGTAAGCACACTTGAATCCTCCTGGACCCTAGAACCCTGGGTGGTCAGGGAGGGGCGCACCAGGGCAGGAACATGCGGCTCCGCACGATCGCAAATAAACGCGCATGAGCAATTCGCGACGGGACAGTGATCGCACCCGCTACCCAGAATAAGGTTGTTGTGCAATAAGTGCCTTTGTTTTGCTTCGTATCACTCCAGTACATTGCTTATTGGTTGTATATGTGTCAGCTGCAATCGGATTATGCTCACTTTTCCTAAAAACTATACTCGAACATACAATACCATCCCACGCTTCCTTGATGAAGAGAGTGCATCAATTATAGGCTGGGTGGCTTTTATGTCATCTTTTGCAAGCCTTAAGTAGTTCCTGTTCCTGTGGCACTTTTGTGCAAGTTGTATAACACATGCGCAACAAAGCCACGAAAATAAGCGGTAATATGACTACAAACATCGCTATACTATGTGCTCAGCTCACGTAAGGGACCTACCCTGGATTTCGTCCTCTGATGACTGGGAAGCGGTCAGTGACATTGTGAGCCGCCCTTGACGGAGGGAGAAGCAGGGAGAAGCAGGGAGACTCGGTGCGCGTCCTGCACCGAGACGAACTATCTCATTCACAGGCAATGTGTCTGTGTTCAGGGCAGGGCTGCACGTAAGCATCCTGACATCACCTCGCTAATCCCCTCCTCCCGCTTCTCCCCCACGTGTAGCCGCTGCAAAGTAAACAGATCTGCTGTTTAACCCTCTGTGTCACCAGCTGGAGCTTGCCCTCCGAACTGTGTCTCAGAACCACGCGTGGTTCTGCTTTTTGCTTCAGTGAACTGATGCTCACAACTGGGGCGGCGAAACATGGATGGATGAATTTGAAATATATAGACGTCAGAGACGTTTTATTTGGAGAAACTGAGTAAATTCAATGTAATTCATGTAACTAATAAAATAGGCATATAATTCGTTATGAATATTGCTCATTTATTATAGTCCGGGGCGGAACATTTGGTTTAGTTTTCTTGGTACCAAAGCTAATCTGGTTATATCCTAGATGTTTCCTGACGATAAGCGAGGAAGTGACACATCGCTTGGTTAATCTCCTATAAATAACTACTCGGAGGCTTTACCTCGGTGCTGTAAATTTACGCAGCAAGGCTCCTAAAAGACAGCTCAGATATTCCTGTTAGTAAATAAGATGTCAGTCGTTAATGATATTTAACAACGTCTTTTTAGCGCAGCGGTAGTGCAGCGTTTTCTCTGACCTCATTTAACCCGTCTGATGCTGAGTCCCCGCGTAGGTTTGTGAGGCGCTACGGCTTGTGAATGGAAGGTGGAGAATATTGTAGCAATGAGATTATACCTTGTTAGTTTGTCTTTCGCTGCCAGCTTGTCTGAGCAGTGAACTTTGCGCGTTACCAAATCCCGGGAAGTCTCCTATGATGGTTTCAGTTTCAAGCAACGTCTGCATGCGCTTATATGAAATACTTAAAAATTATACCAAAAGTATTGTAGAATATTTTAAGGCGGTATGTTTTAAAAACGTTTTATGTATTAACAGTTGCACCCAATAAATTATTTAACAGCGACTCAAAATCGTCTTGAAAACTCTTACATGGTATATGGCTATTTGTATACATTAAGAAAATATATATTTATGTAACATTAAAATGTTATGAACAAATACATATAAAGATGAATATTAGGTACTGAGAACTGACGAATGGGTGAAGAGGAACAGAAAATTATTGAAAATCTGCTACATAATTTGCAGAAATCAGAACTGTATGGGCTTGGAACTTCTACGAAACACATACTTTTCGGGTTAGGTTTGAAAGCCATCTTTATGACCCCCGCCAAATAGTCAGCTATTAGTTGCATGATTATGTACATTAAAATAAGTGATTTGCAAGAACAATAAGCAGTGTCCTGCCTCGCCGTCGCAATGCGCCTGCGCAGGAACCTCTGCGGCTGAGTGGTGCGCGCGTGCTAGCGCGCGTAATGTGCGCTGCTCTGCGGAAAAGCACCGTGTTGCTGGGGAAGGTAGATTAAAAAAGAAAAGTACACACTGAGATGGAAAAATAAATGTAACGATTTCTATTTAATTAGCGTGATACCAAATGAAGCACATAATTGTTATCCCTCTCTCTTAATCGGCTTATTCTTATTCAGCGGGCTTCTCGTCCTACAGTTTTCGAGATTACGACCCCAACCCAGCTTTTATTCGTCGATCTTTTATCTAGCAGGTGTGCTACTAAGTTTGCAGCTCTTGGATATGTGCACCCCTTCTCCAAATGTTGTGACTTTTTTGGCCTCATAGGATAGCATGAGATTTCGTAATCAAAGGCATGCCACCAAACTTAATACGCCACTTCATGACTGGTGATGCAAAAGCCAGATAAAGAGAAAATGCCCCACGCTCATCTTTCCCCCCATATTTCTTATCCCTCCATCCTCCCATTCCCACTCAGTCACTGTCCATGCTACAGCCACCAAACTTGATCGGCTACCTCAGGCTATACTTCCCAACATCCCGACACCTTCAGGGTCACCACGTTGCAGGGTGACGGGGTGGGACCTGAGCTTATGATGGCCGTGAAGGAGGTCACAAAGGTGTGACCCCAGACACGTGACTCCACGCCTGCTTTTCAGAGCCAGCTGTGTGTTTCCCCATTTGGCCAGCTGGTGTCACTGGCCATCCCCTTTTGTGTTCCCCTAGTCTTGCATGCTTTATATGACCTAGTGTGTTCCCCTGTTACCCAGGCCGTCCCGTGGCTGTGGGGGCTGAGCATGCGGCTGAGAACCAAGCTGCCCTGCCATCATGCGTCCTTAGACATTTTGACTTTTTTGTCACCTTGATTAATTGTTCTTGTATTTCAGTTTAGGTCTTTGGTTCTAGTTTACCCTCCCTGTGTCCAGTTCAGATATTATTCCCTCCTTCGTCTGTTTAAGCCGACAAAGTCATAAATTCCGAGGTGCGAGACGTCACACCCAACCAATTTCTCGAAGGAGCTACACATCTCGGGACAAACATGGCTGCCTCCACGAACACACTGTTGTTGTCTGAGCACAAAAGCTCATGCAAAGACATTTACTACTTCACATGAAAGACTGCATGTGATTAGTTATGTGACTAATGATGCATGTTATTTTGAAATATTTATAAAATAGTGGAGCAGTGAAGCACTTATTGTTGACTGTGTAAGCTGCCATGTTGAAATGACATCACAGGGGAATCTCGTACAACAAAATTCACTCCAATTTCAACGTTAGAAAGTGGGTGTGTTTCTGACAGGAAGCGGATTCCAACTCGGAGAGAGATAAACGCTGGATATGTTCTGTTTTACCTACAGTATGTTCCCAGTATCTCCTAATGCTTGAATCCATAGTGTTGTTAATTACCCTCACCTTTGTCTTGTTTCTCTAGTCTTCAGTTTTTGGTTAATTGGCCATGCCCCACCCCTGTCCCTTGCCTAGCCCTTGCCGCATGTCTCTTTACGTGCCTGCCCTTGTTCTCTTCCTCAGTTGGTCGCTGTGCTTGTACCTTCCTGCTTCAGTTCTTTTCTACCTGCCTAGTTAGACCCCTAGTGGTCACTTTTATTTATTGTTACTTTTAAAGTTCATTTTCATTGAAATCCCTTGTTTTTTGTAAGCTGCAATGTGGAGCGCTGTCACTCTGCCATGCCCCACTGTAACACTGTGATGACGGATTTGTGAAGGATCTATCAATCTATTAATCTTTTCCAATGTAAAATTCCTACTTATATGATTTTTTTATGGTTAAACTTGTTTCTTCAACAGTCATTTCCTTTTCTCCAAGGTAGCAGAAGTGCCAGTGGAGTTTGAGGAGTTGAGGTGAGGTGAACCGTGCGTGAAAAAGGGGAGATGTAATCCCTACTGGCTGTGATGCCTGCATCCTGCCCCCACCTGCCCTGTGCAGGAAGGAGAAGGGTGCTCCCGTAGAGCATAACGGAGAGCTGGAGAGCAGCACTAGGCAGTAAAGTGGCTGTTTCCCCCTGTAGGATCTTACCATTTAAAGTTACTTAAATGTATAGAAGAGGGAATAGCAGTTTAAGGGGGGTGGGTGCTAAGAAGTAGAAACTAACAATTTGAGCAAACTGTCTGTGGTGATATAATCCTGTGTGCTAAAATAGCCAGGGTTTATTTGTCTTAATGGATAGAAATAACAGCCAGGTCTCTCTCGGGCCCCTTGAGTTGGTTTACTTAAGATATGACTTGATAAATTATAAAGGGTGCAAATTTGGTCAGGGAAGAGCTCATAGTGCCGGCCAATAAGACCTCTATAAAAGTCTTAACTATCACTGTGCTGTTACGTACTCTGCCACTGATACTAAGCATCACATAGGGATTGATGCGTGGCTGAACATGCAGTTAAGATTGTACTCTTACGGAATGCCTTGTCCTGTCCATGGTAGTGGATGCACATATTTCCTAGGTGGATGTTCCCAGGCAAAAGCTGGACCTCCTTGCTGACCTATACATGTGAAGATCCTGTCCAGCTGCAGTACTCGACACAACAACCTGGACCTGATAATTATACTTGAGCAGCAGAGCGTGAATACAGCTGCTGGAAGCATGATGGTAATCTCACTTTTATTAAGCATAAGGGACATTGAGCCACAGTGACCCCTTTCTGTGGTAACGTGACAGCACAGCGCACTGCCCATCCATGTGTAAAGCTCAATGCCCACGTCTTCCTTGGCCTGTCTGCGTGATACAGAGCCAAGAGGGTTATCGAATGCCTCAAGACAATCACCAGGGAGAAATCTGGCTGAGTCACTAAGTTTGTCTTTGGCTACATTACGGAAAAGAGACGGGTCATGGTCATGCACAAAGCCAACATCATGTGAGCTCTCCTCATCTGCCAGCAGTGCTTCCCCTCTCCTGCTCACTCGCTTGTTTTGTAACATAGCATGAACAGGCTCCACATGCATATAGGCAAAACTGGAAATTTCAGGACATGCTGAGGTTAATTGGAGTTCCTCAATTGCCCGTAGGTTTGCATGTGTGAGTGAATGGTGTGTGAGTGTGCCCTGCGATGGGCTGGCCCCCCATCCTGGGTTGTTCCCTGCCTCGTGCCTGTAGCTTCCGGGATAGGCTCCGGATCCCCCGCGATAAGCGGGTTGGAAAATGGATGGATGGATGGATGGAAATTTCAGCTCCAGAAAGCAAAAATCCAGACCAAGATTTTGTTTCATGTTGTACTCATGTGACTGTGACTCTTTATGCTCAGCTGGATAGTTGAAACAAAATTCTGGTCAGGATTTCTATTTTCTGGACTTGAAACGTCCACCTCTGCATATAGGTCCATCAGTATGATCAGATTTCCTTGTGGAACACGTATGGGTACTGTCTCCTAATGACGCCATGGGAAAATACCCATTCCCTGAGCTCTCACTGACAGTTGACTCCTGGTAACAATGGTGCTTAGATTGCATCCCCACAGGTCTCCATGCAGCTGTACCAGTGTCTTATTATGGTCTGTCCTGTTGGAAACAAGCAGCGAATAAACTAACTGCATCTGAACAGGGAATCACACATGTCTCTTGCATGACACTGTCCATATCACACATCAGAAGTGCAGCGGTAAGTTAAATTAGTTAGGAAGAGCATTGTCAGGCTTCCAGAGTCAAGCATTTTTCCCTGTGCCTTCTGCTCAAAGCCATTAAGAGGACATGGAACACACGTATAGCTCTGTATTGATTGTTATTTTATACTGTTAAAAGCTGAATGGTTTAGCAGTATATACATGAATCTTTGGTTGGGATGGGATACAAATTTGTTTTTATAAAGGCTGTCAGTTCTGTGCTGTTCATAGTTTGAGGTGAATGGCAGTGAATTTGTCATTCTCTTTTATGTTCCCATCATGTGGATCTGCGCATTGGACAGCTGTACCTCCGCGTCCTGCGCTTTCCTAACTTATCGAGTCTCGCCTTTGCAAATTTGTCTGGGCCACATTAGGAATACGCTGCATTAACGGGACAGCAGTTCTGGAGCCGCCTAGCAATACATGAACATCTATCTCTCGCTGTTCCCAGTGCATATGACGAACTCAGGAGTCTAGCTGCAGCCACAGGCACCTGCAGCCTGCCTTTTAAGAAGCCACGCCCACACCCATCTGACTGCACACACATATCGTTCACTTCATGCTCCCGTATGAACTTGCCCATTTGAGGCAGGAGGCCCGATGTCCACTCTGCACGCGGCCTGTCGGCCCACGTTTTACCAGCTGGAATGGTGCGACTTTTGCTGCTGGCGACCTGTAGGAGATGTGGAAGGCGCAGTGGGAGCAGTTAGGCTATATACCTTCAGCAGCTATATCTAGGGAGACCAGATGTCCCGGATTGACCAGGACAGCCCCGGTTTCAGGCTATGTATGCCGGCATCCCAGGAAATAACTGAAACGCAACAATATGTCTCAGTTTTAAAACGCTGGCCATCTAAAAGGTTTTAGTGTGCAGCAAACATAGTTCAACCAGCACACACTAGTCACACAAAAGAAACGCAGCACAGTAACAACTGTCAACCACTATTGGATGTTTATACGCCCAGGCGGCGTGGATGTAGCCTTAAGTTGTTCCCATCTGCCAATAGAAAAGAAGACTTGAAGAAGACGTGGATGCTGATCCATGCTGTGAATCTCACAGATTAACCATGCTGAAGAGAAAATGCCCTTTAAGTCAGGGGCGGCTGCAAGCATCCCCTCAATCCAGCGATGAATGATGCGACTAAAGCTCCATGCACTCACTGCAAAAGCATTTATTTGATTTCAAGCGGAAAGTCAGTCATTCGTGACCATCTGTCCACTTTCAAGCACAAAGGATGGCTGGAGGCCACACCAAGTCAGTAAATTAAGCTAACAAATGAATCAGGCTTTCACAGAAGGATATAACTCATTTCACATAATGGCACATTAACATGCAGTATAGACCTTTGAAAACAAACAAATTGCCCTGGGTTTGTTCAAGAAACAATAGTGAATATTTATGCACAATTAAATGCCCAGAATTTGTCCATGGTGAATATTTATAGACTACTTATGCAGTGAGTTTCTCCAAAAAATAGTGAACGTTTATGCGCTATTAAACTTGAGATGTTTATTGGAACATAGCAAATGTTCATGAAGTATGCAATTCAGTTCCAAAAAATATTTCGTGATTTGATGTTGAGGCATATGTGTTTATTTGCATGAAGGTTTTACCCCCTGGTTGCTCTCTGACGATGATCAGGGTGGACATTACCCGTGGGCATGAGCTAATACACATTCATTCCTGCTACAGAACGGTCCTGGTGCAGGACTTTGAAAATCTGGTTATCCTAGCTTTAACTTGTCTTGCCTCTCCACACCGCAGCCTAAGGAACAGAACAAATGTCTCTGATTGGAGAGGTGGCTTCATCACGGCTAGCCTTCGGTTCTATGACTTGTTTCAGTTTGCGGCAGGCCATGGGACATGCCACTGCCTGCGCTGCCTCCCCGCAGTATCAGTTCCTCATACAGCTGGCTGGCTTCTCTCTCACTCACACTGTAACAGCACCGTCCATTGGCCTTCGCCACCAGTGGACCCTCGGCTATCCTCATCTGCAGAAGGTGTGGCATTCCCCGCTTATTGCTGTCAGCGTGCGCCCCTGATAGGTAACAAGCTGAGAGCAAAGGATCCCAGCGTGCTTAAGGATGCCCGCCTATGCCGACCCGCTTGTCTTCCTCACAAACACACTGTGGGGGCCCGTGTAATCTGAGCCAGACACACCCTTCTACGTTCAGTTGTGAATCAGGCTGATGTAGGAACTTACTTCATAAGCTTAGATGTTTCATCATTTCCCCGCAAACTTGCGTACTTAATAGAAACACTTAGGTACTGTCAGGTGCCACACATCCAGTTCTGTGGTGGGTGTTACTGAAGATCCAAACACTGTTACTTAATTTTGCCCTTGCAGTGTGTGAAGAAAATGTAGCAGCAAACTTTAACGTTATCTTGAATGAAAAAAATAATAAAAATCAAAGCCAATGAAAAAATAAAGTGGTGTTTAAACGTAGAATTGTTTCGCAAATGTCACTCTTTCTGTATTTTTAACCCTCGTGGGCCATAACACACATAGCACATTCAGATACTGAGTGTACTGAGAGAAATACTGACAGATCTGAGTGTAAATAGCCGGAGCCAGGATGGAGTGGCAGGTAGCAGTATTGTCCCCGTCACATGGCTGGGGGTCTGAATCGCATCTCCATTCTGTGTGTGTGGAGTTCGCAGCTTCTCCCTCTATGTGTTCGTTCCCACCTGCAGCCCATGATTCTGCTGTAGATAGACATTTCTTTAACCAGGTGGTGTGCTGGAGAGCTGAGATATGGCTGTCAGCGTGCGCCCCTGATTGCTTTAGTCACTGAGGAAAAAAGCCAACTGCGAAGATTCACTTTGGCATAGTGAGTTTAGGAGTTTAAGAAGGAGGAGAGCATCTTGATCCAGACTTATGACTTAAACCTGTCATTTCATTTTATACTATAATCTTAATTCTCCTGTGGATTACATCTGGTGCACCTCCCCTGATGGCAAACCCTGTGAAGGACCATGGTCTGGCCGGGGCTACAGCCTCCTACTGTCCTAGGCGGTTGTGGTCTGTTCAGCCACTATTTTCGTGGAGAACCTCCTTTCCAGAGATCTGATTGTAGGCCTGGTTCAGGGAGAAATGGTCTACATGAAGGTGTATTATGATGACACATATGGTGGCCAGACATACTGGGTAGAGGGAAACGTTACTTGTCATGGTCAAAGTAGGTTCTCCGGTGTCTCAGGTGCTTGCACCTTAAAGCAAATAATGTGCAACAAGAACTGGTTGGGAATGTGGGTGGAGGCATCTTGTACTGTACCCCAAATCCACTTGCAGTGTCCAAGGGCAAGTGACACATGAAGTGCTGAGCAGATGTACATTCAAAATTGGCGTTCTACATACCAGTGTCACGCTGCGCTGTTATCTTTGTGTTTGTGGCCTTCCTGTTAGCTTTAACGAGTCTGGCCATTGTCCTCTGTCCTCACTCATTTACAAGAGCTTTATCAGGAACAGCACTGACACTGATTGGATATGTTTTGTTCATCACACCATCCTCTGTAAACGCTAGACACTTGAGTGTGTGAAAGTCCCAGGAGGGTGGCTGCTTCTGAGATGCTGGAGCCACCATGTCTGGCACCAACAATCATGAAACGTTAAAATTCACTTAGATCAGGTGTCTTAGTCATTATAAGGCTTAGCTGTACAATGACCAAACCTCTTGACCCTGTCTGTGTGCAGAATGTGTTAAGCTGCAGCCACATGGTTTGCTGTTTGGGGAAGGATGTTGCTTATATGCATTAACAAGCAGGCATACCTAATAAAGTGCTCATGTAGTGCATACTGTTGACTAATAAGTATGGGTTGGTCAAAAAACTACAGAACTTTAAAAACCGATTACGATATATAGGCCAGAGCCGTAGGCAAAGACTTACCACAAATATATTTTATCTTTTAAAAATTGACCGTCTTTGAATACGTCCTTAGAGCAGCTGTCAATAGGATCATGCATTGCAGCAGGTATTGAAGTATACCATTCAGTCAAAAACAAGTTAAAAAAAACACAGGAGCAACCTGATTAAATAATAGACATAAAGAGCAATGTATCTGGGGCCAGAGAACGGGCCGTTAGATTCATCTTGCTGCACCTTTTCTATTCTCCAAAGGTATTGCAATGAAATAGTGGTCTGCATTGGACTGGCATCCTGTACTGCGTGTCCCCTGCCCTGTGTCCAGGGCTTCCTAGGATAGGCTCCAGGCTCTTTGACAATATACTGCATATGCAATTATAAGCTGGCCATTAGTACATATAAAGAACATACGCACTTATTCATGGAATTTCTTAAACAATTATACAGAGTACGCGCCATCCCGGAGTTTCTACCCGAGATTCCTTAAGTCTGCTGCCGCCGTCCGCCGGCAGGGGGCGCGGTGGCAGCGCTGCGGCGAAGGGGGGAGGGGCCCCGGACCGGGATTCGCAGCTTCCCATGCCCAGGCTCTGGAGAGCAAACATGGCGGAGTGAAAGCGGCGATTAAGGCGCTTAGGCAGAGCTAGCAAATCCCGGGAATCCTGCTCACACCGTGCCGCGGGGGACCGAAGCACAGAGGCGCGCCGTTGGCGGAGAAGTTCGGCGGGGCTCGGATGCTCTGCGGGCCGTCCAGGCGAGCCTTTTATTCGGGCTGCGTCTTAGCGCGCCGCTCGATCGCCCGTCTTCCGCGGATCGCTCCGAACAGGCAGACCCCCACCCACCCAGCCAGCCGCCCAGCCGCCTAACGCTCTCTCTTCCCGGGTGCGCAGCCATGGATTGGGGACGCGAGTAAGGCGATAAGGGGGCAGAGAAGCAGCAGGGAGCGCATCGGAGAGGAGTCCCGCGAAGGCTGCGCCTCGCCCGCGGGGAGCGCGGTGAGTCCGTCGGCGGAGCGCCGCTCCTTTTATCCCGACAGCGCTTTCTCGCGTCTTTCTTCCCGCAGCCCGCAGCCCCCCTCCCGCCGTGGCGCGGTAACGGAGCCCGGCGCGTTCTTTCGGCGTGATTAATGCAGAAACCCCGGGAATGTGCCCGGGCAGCGACGCATGTGCAGTGTGCGCTGCTTATTTGCCTGTTTGTGTGTTTAATGCAGCACAGCTCTCGCTGGGCGTGAGAGTGTGTGTGTGTGTGTGTGTGTGTGAGAGAGAGTGCGTGTGTGTGTGTGTGTGAGAGAGTGTGTGTGTGTGAGAGAGAGAGAGTGTGTGTGTGTGTGTGAGAGAGAGAGAGTGTGTATTTGTCCGTCCTCCGTGCGGAACATCGTTAGGGCGGGCGTGGGATTGGCGGCGGGCGTCCGGCGTGCGATGAGCAGCGCCCGGCCCGGTCCAGCTCGGCGCGGTGCTCCGGTCCTCCACACGCTTGTGATTCCAGGCGGAGAATAATGGGCTGGGGTTGGGGATTGGGCGGGGGGCAGAGTGGCAGTATAACAGGTCTTTTCCACGGCGTCCATTTACTCCTCGTTTCAGTTTAACACTGCAGAAATAAACACGTGTTTATATACGCGGCTTATCGCAAGGAAATATTTACGTGGCCCTTTAAACCTCAGTCTTCAGTAAATTGTGCTGAAACTAGCTTTAAGAGCAGTTGAGTAAACGTCATTCTTCCCCCCGATGTGGTTCCTGAAGCTGGTGTTTGTCAGATCTGATAATAATCAGCAAAACAAGTAGCAGGAGTGTGTGGGGGACCCAGATCGCCCCTGTGTGTCTGTGTGCCTGAGATTAGTGGGTTCTGGCCACCATACTCTGCCATCTGAGCGCGGAGGAGGTACTTAACCTGAATTTCATGTGTAAAAATGGTTATGTAAATGGCCTGTTTGAAGTCTAAAAGTGCCATATTTAGTTTTCTGAAGAATAAATAGGTTATGTCACATGTTCCTCCAAAAACTAAGTCAGCTATGCTCCCCACATTTTCTCTTACAAAACTTCCTCCTTCACTGTCTCATTCTGCACTCCAGGGAAGTGTCACCTCAGCACGGGTTCCCTTGGACACCCAGCATACATTGTCGTGGTGTCAGAGCAGGATTGACAGGCAGCCCGCCCCTGCTGGCTGATGTCTGCTTGTCCAGGGTGGAACAACGGATTCTAATTCAAGATCTGATGTACCTTTCAGTGAGGTAACTGACCGGGGAATGTTTAGGTACAGACAAGAGTGAAGTTCAGTGTGCAGGCTAATTTACGCTACACCATATACAAAGCAAGCGCGTACATGTGTGGAGCTTGCGTAAAAGCAGGAACTGTGAAAGAGCCTTGGCCTGTGCTTGTCAGGGCTCGGATGGATGGAATAGCTGGGGCAATTCTCTGCCTTCTTATGTGTGTTTAGCCCTAGGCACTGTCCGGGGGTGAGAGCGTGTGAGATGGGGGGTAGGCATGGCAACGGCGTGGGCGGCTTGGCGTGTGGGCCAGCAAGCCGCGCGTGCCTCGGTCTTTCACTGAGCGCGGTAAATCCACGTTCTGCGCGTCGGCGGAGACCGCCGGCTGTCGCCTCTCTCTCCGGACGTCACATGACTGGGCGAAATCGACTCGACATTAACTGAGGGGTGCGGGGCTCAGGAATCGATAAAGCTGAAGGTCCGTGGGGACTGTAGTGGGATGGAGGGTGCCTTTTTCACCCTGAGGGGGGTGTTTACTGTAAGCCAGTGACCCATCCTGTGACGCTCGGGTGGCTGGTAACTATAAGCCGTACTGAGAGGAATGTTGAATAGAAACTGTTCTGCAGTTTGATGATGTAGGCAGGTAATAAGGCGAAATATTAACTGACCTTAAAGCATGGATAGGCTTGGGGGTGGCAGAGACCTTTAACACCAGATCATGGAGATGTACAGTCTTTCCGGAGAGAGCCCAAGCATGTTGTGTGCTGGTGATTAGTCCTGTTTTTTTCTCTTTTTGCAGTTGGATGGATGTTGGCCCTTGGTAAATACATTCATGTTCATTAACTAGATGTGCTACAGATGTTGTGGTTGGAGCGGCGAGCCCTGAGCTTTATAGTGTTTTTTTTTTTTTAATATCCTGTTATGAAATGAACATGAAGAGATCAAAACTTAGGTTGTTGTGGGTAAAGGCTGCTGCTAGTCACATGCAAAATAAGCAGAGAAATGGCATGGAGATAGTCCTCGTCGACCATGTGCCCGGCCCTGGGAGGGGGTTTTAGACGCGAAGTTGACATTCATTGTGGATGCATGCATCACGTGTTTTGCGATGCGTGTTCTCATGTCGGATTGATTTTGCAGGAGTGAGCGAATGCGTGCTGGGCGTTTGGGGGGGGGGGGGAGGACATTACCAGGCTTCGCTGGGGATATGAACCACTGTTCAGTCTTGGCAGAGACACAGTGTTGCTTTGTGTTGTTTGTTGCAGTTGTGGCTTATAAATTAGGGTGAATTATAAGGTATGCCGCTGTAGGGAGCCCTTTATGCTGTCAGCGGCCCGGAAGCTGCAGAGGGAGGCAGCCCCCGAATGAAACGGCGAGCCTGGGGGAGTGTCGCTCAGTCCCGCTTCACTCCAGATTCTCGCTGTTTCCCGATTTCACTTTCCAAGAACATTTTGCTCTAATTCTCAGTCGCTGGCGGCTTTGGTCTCAGATGCCGTGGAGTGGCCTTGATCTAAGCATTTGGCTTTAGCAGTCTGCGTGTTCCTCCCGGTTACTCGGCTCTTAGAACTGGTTCAGTTCGGGTAAGCAAACCGTGGGGCTGGTTTCATTTCATTAAGCCGCCGTTTTAGGTTTCTGTGCGCGTTCTTTATTTTGCTCTCCGTCGTCGCTGGTCATGTCTTGTTACTGGTCGCCACTGAGGAATTAAAACTGCTGCCACTATACTAACCAGGGACCTTTGCAAGAAATTACTGGCAGACAGTCAATCTAGTCAAACAGAAACCTGAAAAACTGCAAAACTGATTTCTTGCCAGAGGTCATACTGCTAAATTAAGTATTTTTATTGTGTAACTTGCCTTAATATTTATCAGTTTCTGGCATTATGAACTGAGTGAATTATACGTTCTTTTCTGTGTCTTTCTCAAATGCTGCTGTTTTGTCGTAATGTGACATGTTTATAAACAGAATTCTTACACTTCTGCATGTAACCCGTGAGATGCTGTGAAAAATGTAAGGGTGATTTCACGTTCAGGCTCAGAGTGGATCTGAGGGTCCAGACTGGGGCCAGATCTACCTGGGCACACTTCTGCTCTGTAGAACACAACCTTAGAGCATTCGTTATTGGAATGGCCCTTGCATTGGCAGGATCAGATCAATGATCCCACAAAAACAGAATTCAAAGTAAAAAATAATTATAAACATTACACAACCAAGCTGAATAAATTTTGAGTTAAAAGAACAACATTTATGGAATACTAAAGGTATTAAAAAAAACATTTTCTTCATAAAGATAATTCTTTGGTGGCTGTAATGTTGCACCCAGGAAGACATCACCCAAAAAAAAGGAGAAACTATGAATATGATGAGGCCAGTAATGCCATCTTAATCAGCCTGTGCCATCTTGAAGCACAGGCCTGGATAGTGCCAGCTTGAAGCAGGCCCCAGTTGCTCGCCATGCAGTGGCTTTTCCACCAGTAGGCCTGATGTAAGGGCATTTTCCACTGCGCCAGGTGCCGTGCTTTTTGCTCCGACACTTTCCCTTTATCATTGACTTTTGGTTGAGTACCAGATCCTAAAGTGCAGAACCAACTCGGCTAATTTTTTGGTACTTTGGGGTAGGACTTAAAATGCGTTCTTTGTCGATTGGCTGTACAAATAGGCTGATTCTGAAAGGCAACATAGTCTTGAAAACAGAACTCAGAAAAAAATGATGAACAAAGTAATAAAGTGAAAGTAATAAAAAATAGTTGCGTGGTCAAATGAAAGACCTGAGCTTTAAGTTGCGATCTGGTCGGAAGAACAATAGAGTCGCGATGTGAGAAATTTCTCATAAATCCGTCGAGGAGTAATTAACACAACAGTGACGAAAATGATTATCTTGGAGAACGCATGCAGTGCTCAAGCAAAAGCGATGGAGGAACACTTTAAATAGATTTTGATATACTGGGTAATTTTGAAAACGAATAATCATTAAAATGGCAAAGCTAGAATGTTTTCCTATGAAAGAGTACAAATATTTTAGCAGAACTTAAACTCTATAATGTCTGCACAAAATTGAAGGTAAGATAACGCCTGATCTAGCTGACTAGTGATGTGAGAACTGCATGCGCGTAATATGTGATGTTGGTATTAATATCACATGTCATCCAGCTCTATGTAATACAGGACTGCAAGAACGAAACGATAAAATCGATAAAAATCGATTATTAAAAGTGTTGCCAATGGATTTAATTATCGATTCGTTGTGTCGTGCTATTAGTGCGTAACTTGCTATGTTGCGGAGAACTTAGCTGAACGGAGCGCGGCCAAATGCGTGGCAGAGGAAGAGCGGAGGCGGTATTTTCTGAATAAAATTAAACAAATGAAACATGACAGAGGCGGAGAAAACGGTTCGGCCGAAGTCGTCAAAAGCATGGGAACATTTCACATTACAAAAGTGAAGAGTGAAGACGCTGCACTGTGACGGAGTAGCCCGTCAGGAGTGGCGGGTGCGCTCAGGCCCGCACACACACGTTCAAACAGTCACACGAACACGCACACCCGTACACAGCATCGCACTTATATGCACACACCATCACACTTACATGCGCACTCGATTGCTCATACACACGATCGCGCACACCCCGTCTGCAGAAACGAAACCTATTCCCCAACCCCTTCTCTGTTTGCCTTGTTCCTATTTCAACGGCGAAATGCCATGTTAGGTAGCCAAGGGTGCACACTTGCCTGCCTAGGCAGTCCCATCTTTCGCTATGTGAGTGAGGCAGGATGAATTGCATTTAGACAGGGATGAAAGTCTGAGTATATGTGATAGTGCCATGCAAGATCACTTTTGTGTGTTACTGTAAATGTAGAAAGCAAGTGTTAATGTTGAAACTAATTCTGTTACCGGGTTTTTTGATTTGCATTTTTCTTTGTGCGCTTTGTGCGTAATTTCGATAATATTTCTGAATAAACGGGTGGAAATATTTTTTCTTTTAACCCGATTCATCAACTAATCGGAAACCATAATTGACAGATTAATCGATTATCAGAATATCCATTAGTTGCAGCCCTAATGCAATGTAGCCATTTTTCAAATTCAGTGCAAAATTCCACGCTTTGCGCTGTCATGTCATTGTGGAAAACCAACCCTTCGAAGTACCGAAAGAACGGTATCTTGTGCGTTGGGAAAAATGCCTGCCCGCCCGTCATCTTATCTCCAGTGGAAGTGACGTGATTGAGCACCCCTTCTGGTATTCCCGGGGAATGACCCCACCACAGTCCCACCGGATGTGGCTCTCGCCTACTGACGCATTGACATAATTAACATTGTTTTAGGGCAGATCTCTGACTTACTATTAGAATAAAGCACTTTACAAAAGGCCATTTTATCATGAATAAGAGTTATTTTGATTATTATAATTAAGTACTCTAAAAGCTAGGAGAAACCAACAAATAAAGACAGTTTCCTTAAAGTATATTTGGTATTCAATCTCCATAATTTGTCAGTATTTCATTTTAGGATATACTTCAGCTTTGAACCACGGCTTTCTTTGCCTCTTTGTGTTAACATGAGCAAAAAGCATTTAGCCAGCTGTTTGATAAAAATAATAATCTTACCATATAGAGTATCCACATTGAGCTTATGGGGAAAGGAAAGGCCATTGCTGAAAGTGTTGAAAAGGGCCGCTGCTAGCAAAAACAGTTCCTAAAAAGGGCCTTTAGAGTTTAATACAGGAGATAGCCACACGAGGAAGGCCCAGTGGAGCGAACGGGTGTTGAGAAAAGGGAGAACTTTACTGATTGCCGGACGGTGAAGATTTCTTGTCTGCAGCACTATCAAAATAACAGGCAAAAAAACCCCTAGACCTATAGTGTTTAGTTCCATGCAAGTTGTAAAAGGAGAGGTAGAAATATTGTAAATATGGAAGGTACATCATTTTCTGATGGAGGGATGGCATGGGGAATTGAGTTAGGATGGTGTTAGGAAGTGGAGACTGGCAGCACAGAACAATTGGCAGGGGGTTATAGTAGCATCCGGAGAGGTTAGCCTGAGGCTTAATGCGCACCTCAACCCCACCAACTCTTTTCTGTGGAGTGGATGGGTCTCATTGTTCTGAATGGAGAAGGAACTCTATGGTAGACCACATACGGTGAGAGACCACATCACAAAGATCACTGGCAGCGTTGACTTCCGAAGGGCTGGAGCAAGCACATTGCAGAGCAAGCCCCGAACGGTAACTCGGGCAGGGCCTATGCTGAAATCCCACCTGGCTTACGAGCCGTAGGAGCGTGGCTCTGTGCACGCGTGGGCGTGTGCGTGTCTGCCACCTCCACTTCGCCGGCATGTCTGGTACATGAAGACGCTGCCGATGGAATTATCGCGCCCTGCATCAGAGGAGTCTGTCAGCGTGAATCGCATTACCATTTATGCGTTAGGCTGGTCTTGGTGCGCAATGGATCTTCTAGTTTTATTAAAATTTCAGCTGCCAATTTGTAACAATTGGTCGTCAGATTTCAGACTGCGAGTTCAGGCTGGTGTCAACTCTTTGGGTCCATGCTGAACTGCAGCAGGGCTCTTCAGACCTGATTTTATTTCCGGATCTTTCGAAACTGAACTAATTTAGTCGTAATTTTCAACACTGTGGCTGTTTGCAAAAGATGGAAAAGTTCAGGAACTTATACTGGGCTGTTGGGAGCCAGAAATGGGGTTTGGACCTTCTGTCGATGACTGACTGTAAGAGTTTTTTCATAGCAGCAAACTTTTGGGTTTAGGCCTGGATTTGCTGCCCATCTGTCAGCTCAACAGAACTGGAACATACTGTACCAGAGGGGGGGTGGGCAATCAGACCCTCTAACTGCTAATAGGACAGGGGTGTGAAAGACCTTCGAATTGGGTTGAGGTGGGTTTTGGGTTATAAATGTCTCCCTAAGGAACAATTAAGTGGGTAGAATAAACGTAAATGCTTCAATGTGTCACTCAGTAAAAAGCTTTCCATTCCCTAATCGCACTTTGTACTGCTCTTCCATGCGCTGATGTCTGTGCCTCGTGCGGAACGCCCACCTGCGCGGCCTTTTGCTGCACCGACTTGGTGCCCGACTCACAAACGTGTGCCGGAGAGCTTCGGTGATGCCTGCGCTTTGCTCACGTTGCTGAGATCACGCTTCTCCTCCACGCACTGCTCTTAAAAACAGCTGTCGGACAATGTTCCTGGGACCGGCTATGACATCACAGTCCTCTGTGGTCCTGCTCTGTCCCATATAAGTGGAGCGGTCTGATCCAACCTTATGGCTGTACCATTGGGGGTGGTGGGAGTGCATCATGTGTGTCTGTGGCTAATGATGAACATGTGTTACATTTATGAGTGGGGAGGCGGCTCGGTAGTTATCGCTGAACCCTAAAACACCCGGGTCGTGGTTGGATTCCTGCCCACTCTGTGTGTATGTGGAGTTAGCATGTTCTTCCAGTCTGTGTGCGCGTGTGTGTGCATGTGTGTGTGGCACTTGTGTGTTCTTCCTGTAGCTGTGTGTGGAGTTTGCGTGTTCTCCCTGTGTGTGTGAATAGGTTGTGTTTGTGTGTTCTTCCTGTGTGTGTGAATAGGTTGTGTTTGTGTGTTCTTCCTGTGTGTGTGAATAGGTTGTGTTTGTGTGTTCTCCCTGTGTCCCTGTCTGCATGGGTGGAGTTTGCGTGCTCTCTCCATGTCCGTGTGAGTTTCCTCTTTCCTCCAGGTTCCTCCCACAAGCATTTGGCGTCTCTGAATCACTACTAGTGTGTAAATTTGGGCCGGGATCTCACCCAGGCCGCGCTCTCCTCATGCTTCCCAGGGCATCCTCCAGGATCACTGCCATCCAGTCCCAGATAAGCGGTCACGGGAGGCAGACAGCTGGCTTTCTGCGCGGCAATGGAGTGAGACGTGTG
This sequence comes from Petrocephalus schoutedeni, assembly GCA_026780765.1. Classification (NCBI taxonomy): domain Eukaryota; kingdom Metazoa; phylum Chordata; class Actinopteri; order Osteoglossiformes; family Mormyridae; genus Petrocephalus; species Petrocephalus schoutedeni. Next base: position 27,340,611 of record JAODKL010000040.1, read on the forward strand.
GTGACTGTGCACCTGTCTTTGCAGGGTTGATGCCGATCCCGGGGAACGGATGACTGACTGATGCCTTCGCTGCTTCCCAAGGTACGTGGCGCTCCCACCCCGCCTTACACCTGGGGCCGCCTCAGACCTGAGGCCCCCTCACGCCTGGGGCCCCTTACACCTGGGCCTGACTTACACCTGGGGCCCCCTTACGCCTAGGGCCCCCTCACGCCTGGGGCCCCCTCACGCTTGGGGCCCCCTCACGCTTGGGGCCCCCTTACACTTGGGGCCCCCTTACACTTGGCTTCCGCTGCCCTAATGGAAGTTTCATGTCAGGCCGACTTTCGCTCTTTGCGCCCTCTGTGACCTAGATGTACGTGACACAGTCGGGCTTGCTCAGCGGGTCCGGAGAGTGACTTCATCAGACCGCTGTCACGTTTGCGGCACGTGTGTGAGACCACGAGAAGACGGGACTCCTGTGCAAAGGTCCGCCTTAGTGGTTGCTGGGCGTGTGCTCTGACTTACTGCTCCCTAACCACACTTCTCCATCTAGGGCAGTATGATGCTGCTTGCTGTGACCCTGGTGGCCTTTAGTGCAGCTCAGGGACCTGCCCCTGTCTCAGGTAGGACAATTGCGTGATCCTCCCGCTTTCTCTGAAGTGTTACCCTCCTGAGCTCAGCTGACATGTCACATGGATGATCCTGGTAGAGGAGGCTGATGACATTAATGATGGTGTAGCGCTCTCCCAATGATCTGCTGTGGGTGTGTGTGCTCTGTCCCGCAATTACCTATGCTGTGATGAGTGGCTCGTTGGAATCTCTTGACTGTTTTTCCATTGTGGGGTTCTTTTATTTGTGGCAGATTTTCACCCAAGCTTTTGTGTAATGCTGTTGTGATAATCCTGCATGCATTGTTGGCTAATTTACAATACATGTTGCCCACCTGGGCAATTTTACCCTTTGGAGAATTAATTTAGTCATGCGGCTTTTTATTTAAAAAATTCATCATTTTAAGATGTATTATGAGAGCAAGAGATGCATGAGAGATTCATCATAGGAGCGAAGCCATAAATGTCCTTGTTACATCTCTGCTTCGTCCAAGATGTCCCATTTGTGACCAGCAAGCCCTCCATGGCGTTCCCCCATGTTACCGTGGCGACGACATCCGCTGGCAGCAGCACCCCCACTGGGCCCAGCGCGGCCAGACCAGCCGGCGGTGTCGTCACGGCGGGCGATGGCGGGGGTCGGGCTGGGCTTCCCGACGGGGCCCCCGTCACCCTCACCACCCCAGTCCTCGGTCCCGAGCCGGGCCCGGCACCCGCCCCCACCACCTTCCCTTTCGTCATGGCGACCACCGGCGAAGCTCACCACGCCAGTACAGGCCGCGAGAATGCCAGCACAGTCTCCCCTGCACTGACCCCACGCCCTGCCGCCACCACAGGAAGCCCCACGGCCCCGGGTTCCCCCGCAGAGCCCTCGGCTGGCCACACCACCAACCCCACCCCCCCCGCGGCAGGTACGCTTCTGCCTACCTGCATGCAAGCCGCTCCCCTTTCATGCCCAAATGAAATTATATTTGAGGAAACTGGCTTACGTTACCAAGTTCCGGTGTCACCAGACACGTTTAGATTTAGATAAAAGGTAACACTGTCCCCTGACCAGACTTGTGTCACCGCTCTCGGTGTCACCACCCAGGTTTCACAACTAAACGCCTCTGTTGGGCTCTTCCTGATAAAACGGGAAGTCCTGCTTACTCCGCTCTGCTCTCAAACCACCGAGAACAGAAGGCTTGGAAAAGCACTTTGTCCCTGATTCCTTGCCCGGCATGAAAAGGTGCAGTGCAGGCTCGGTGATGGCAGCGTGCCGCAGGCCGCGTTTGACGCCGGCGACCAGATGTTCCGGTGCTCGTGCTGCGAGACGAAACCCGACACGGGAACCTCGCGTGGACCCAATATCAGTTACCTTAGGCTTCTATAAATAATCTGGATCAATGAATCTGAGTGAATGCCTTTATGACATGCTTGCCGCTGATGTCATTCTCTCTCCTTTGTTTTTAGATGGATCGGGAACAGGTAAGGCAGCAAAATCCTCAGTTTTCCTGCTGATACCTACTGGCCTGTGCTGGGGAGCCTCCTGCACTGACACGCACACGCACACACACACACACACACACACACACACACACACACACAGGGCGCTGCCACACGGAACTCGCACTGTCGCTTTCATGGGCTTTCCCACATCTGCCCCTGTCTTTGTGTTCTCCAGTTTGTGTGTGACATTAAGTGTTAGTTAGAGCAGCGTTTCCCAGCCCGGTCCTGGGGGACCCACAGACAGGCCACATTTTTGCTCCCTCCAAGCTCTCTGCCAGAGAGTTTGCATTTTGCTCCCTACTGGAGCAAAAACATGGACTGTCTGGCTGGACCGGTTAGAGGTCTAACTCTTAGGTGAAGGTGTGTATCCCTCTAAGATTGTGCCTCCATCTACCCCCCCCCCCCCCCAAACCTCTCTCTCCGCTCTCTGCCCTGCAGACGACACGGCAGTCATCGCGGTGATGGTAGCCCTCTCCTCCCTGCTACTCATCATCTTCATCACCATAGTGCTGTGCATGCTGAGGTGAGACGGCGTCTCTCACACACAAACACACACACACACACACGTGCACGTGGGGCAGCTGTCCCTCACACTGCCTGCAAGCTCACCTTATCCCTGTAGCTTTTCACGCACTGTGAAGCGTAGCCGTGCATTTCACGTGTTTCTTTTTTCATGTGTGATTCTTTTCCTTTTGATCATTTTGCCTTGTTCCTATTTCATTTTATAAAGTTTTTTTTTGTAAAGCCAGTGTTACAGCTTAAGGTTAGTGTTTTTTTTATTTATAGAAAAGCAGTTTTAAGTATTTATATTTTCTCTAGATTAAAAATGGATTTGAGTTGAGATAGTGGACGGTGGAGTATCTCGTGTGTTCGTGTGTATGATTTCCAGGGAACACACACACGAAGGACTGACCTCCCATCCGCAGTGCCCTCTGCCTTGTCCCCTCTGTCCTGTGCCCGCTGCCTTGTCCCCTCTGTCTTGTCCCCTCTGTCTTGTCCCCTCTGTCTTGTGCCCTCTGCCTTGTGCCCTCTGCCCTGTGCCCTCTGCCCTGTGCCCTCTGCCTTGTCCCCTCTGCCTTGTCCCCTCTGCCCTGTGCCCGCTGCCTTGTCCCCTCTGTCTTGTCCCCTCTGTCTTGTCCCCTCTGCCCTGTGCCCTCTGCCCTGTGCCCTCTGCCCTGTGCCCTCTGCCCTGTCCCCTCTGCCCTGTGCCCTCGGCCGTGTGCCCTCTGCCTTGTCCCCTCTGCCTTGTGCCCTCTGCCTTGTCCCCTCTGCTCTGTGCCTTGTGCCCTCTTTTTCTCACAATTGGCTCCAAGCTCACCACTACCTTGGATAAGACATAATGGGCGATGGATGGATCTTAGCTGGTTTCTGTTGAATACGGCACTATGCTAAAGTGCGAATCAAACATGTAATTCACACACCGGCAGACACAGCCATGCAGTAGACATTCTCTTACAAGTCGGTTGACTGGTGGTGACTCTGTACCCAAAACCCTGTATGTGGCACTGCCCGCGTGCTGAACATGTACCCCTGGCAGCCTTTCCAGGCAGCAAATGTGACGTCCTCACACCTCCTGCCATCTCTGTGCTGTTTGATCGACAGGTTTAAGAAGTACAAGCAGGCTGGGAGCCACTCCAACTCATTCCGGCTGTCAAACGGCAGAGCCGAGGACACGGGTACCCTATACCTCATCTGCACATGCCTCTGCACCTGCGTGCCGTCCCGTCCCGCCCGGGCTCTTTGTCCAGGCGCCAGTGTGCCCACTGCGGTGTCTTTGTGACCGGCCATCCTGTGCTCGGAGAATCAATGCAGAGCATTCTGTCGTGTAAAAGTCTGATGCAGAAATCCGTCTTTACCTTACGTGGCCCCAGTGATTCCAGTTCAGTTCAGTCTTTTCCTTCATTCCTCTGAAAATTGTTTAGTACAGGGGTGCTGTAATAAACTCCAGTCCCGGAGGGCCAGAATCCAACATAGTTTGCAGATTTCCCTGCTCTGACACATCTTAATCAGCTAATTACCAGGTTTAATAGGTATGTTTGAGCAGGGAAACCTGCAAACTGTGTTGGATTCTGGCCCCCCAGGACTGGAGACGAGCAGCCCTGGTTTAGTTAGTTTCATCCTTGTGAATTGGAGGAATGTCTTGATTATAGCGCTGTTGCTATTTTGCGTGTCCGTCTGGAGCCCACGCACTTCCTGGGAACTAATGCGGGCGGCCTGTGGCTGTCTCAGGAGGGGGTGTCACGTGACTGCCTGATTAGCTCCACCTGGGCTTGCCCCCCACCATATGTTGTATTTGGACATATTGAGGCGGACATTTCAGTTCCAGAAAGTAAAAATCCTGAACAGGATTTTGTTTCAACCAACCAGCTGAGGACTATGTGACTGGGATTCTTTATGCTCAACTAGTAGGTTGAAACAAAATCCTGGTCTGGATTTTTACTTTCTCGACCTGATATGTCCGCCTCTGATATTTGGTTGACTCCCTGTTTCTCTTCTACTGATAATATATATTGTGCTGGAATTTCACGTGTTTGGTGGGGGGGGGGGTCATTAATGTTGTTTGACATTACAGCCTCTAGTATACCTTGGCGGGAAATATCGGGCTTGTTAAAGATCTCTTTGTGTTCTTTTATCCTAAATATCAAGCTTTCCATTGTGTTTTATTTCCACCTAGTGGCCACTTTGCAGTCATGCTAGCAGTTTGTACAACCTTTGGTTATCTAAGTCTAAAGCATATGTGTCTTGTCTATTGACGCATAGACCCTTGAAAATTTGTAGCTGTCAGGGTTATTAATTGTTTCAGACACATGGCTACTTCACCTCCTTCCTCTGTTCTCTGCCCGTTCCCCCTGTATGCCACTCTCCCTCTCAGAGATGCAGACCATGCCCCTATTGGCCCGCTCCCCCAGTACCAACAGGAAGTACCCACCCCTTCCTGTCGACAAGCTGGAGGAGGAGATGAACCGTCGCATGGCGGACGACAACAAGCTTTTCCGGGAGGAGTTCAATGTGAGGCCCGACTGTGTGTCCGCCGGGGCCCGGCGTATCTGTCACGGTGCCAGGGGACTGGCACCCAAATATAGGCCAGTCGGAACATGGAGATGCTGTTCTGCTGTCTGATAACCACGTGCCTTTGCATGATAAGCATGAAGTAATACATAAACGGGGCTTTGAAGGTCAAATCACAGCAGGCCTGAAGCTTATGGTGACATTTAGTTGCAGTTCTAGCTGTCAGGAAGGCCTGGAGTTGCTGTCCAGCCCTGGGCTGTAGTGACGTTTGCACGTGGATGTCCCACCCCCTGCGCTGTCCGCCCCTGCATGGGCTGTAGTGACATTTGCACGTGGATGTCCCCCCCCCGCGCTGTCCGCCCCGGCCTGGGCTGTAGTGACATTTGCACGTCGATGTCCCTGCAGGCTTTGCCGGTGTGTCCCATCCAGGCCACGTGTGACGCTGCGGCCAAGGAGGAGAACAAGGAAAAGAACAGATACGTCAACATCCTGCCTTGTAGGTGCCGCCTCTTCTCTCCCTCACACTCCTCGTCCTCGTAGGTGCCGCCTCTTCTCTTCCTCACACTCCTCCTCCTCGTGTCACTGCCTGTCTTCTCCCTGCCGTTCCTCTGTGCTTTCCTTTCACGCTTAGAACCGCATATACCAGCCTGTGTTAGGCTGGCTCCCGCCATCATGCGCTGGCGAGAATTGTTGTGTACCGCGGCTGACAAGCCGAAGTGCCTCCTCATCCCCTGGGACTTGGGAGGGAGCAGCAACATGGACGGTTTGGGGGTCCCCGGGGACAGCTTTCAGAAACACTGGTTTAGCCAGTCAGTTTATTTTTTTGAAAATTGTTTAGTTTGTTTCATCCCTGTGAATTAGGGGAATGTCTTGATTATCACGCTGCTGTTCTAACTGTTGCTATTCTGTGTGTTTGTGTGGAGTCCATGCACTTCCTGTGAAGTTTCGGGGACGGCCTATGGCTGTCTCAGGAGGGAGAGTCACGTGACTCACTCCTGCTGATTACTTCCACCTGGGTATCCCCCTGCAGATTTTTTTTTTGTTTTCCTAGACAAGTGGTGTAAATGTCAATTTTCAGACCTGCCGTGGTTTTATTTTTCCACGCACTACCCAAGTTTTATCTTAATATATTATTGTTCCTTTCTGTCTTTTGCCCACCAAAACATCTCTGTATCTTGCGTGTCTGCTTTCTGTGGTGCTATCCCTGCCTGCACGTCACATTCCCCCTGACAAGGAAAGTCCGGGCCCCCAAAAGCCCACCCCTTCCTGCCCTTTTCCTGTGTCCTGTGATTCTGTTGGCTGTCACGACCGGTCAATTCCCATAGAAGCCCCC
>JAODKL010000040.1:27359423-27370176 GCA_026780765.1 Petrocephalus schoutedeni
TTACGTGATCTAATCCGATTATGTAATCCGTTTTTTCTTTTGAAAAACCCATTTTCAAGATTTGATCCAATCCGTTAGCCAAAATCCTAGTGGATTACTTTTGAAAAACTGGGCCGTGGTGTTTAAGGTGTGGAGACCCAAGCAAACTCTTCAGGTAAGAGCTGTGGCCGGACTGGAAGCTCCACTGGAAACCTGGGCCTATTGGATTACAGCCCCACCCACTGTCCTGCTGTGTTCATCCATTAACTGCAGCTATTTCCCTTAATTACTCCTCAGCTCCTCAGCCCTGAACATCTGTAAATGTTACAGTGATTATCTCAAGGTAAATTTAACATATGTGGTATAGGCTTCAGTGCACAAACGAGTCACATTGAATCAATGAGAATTGTTCATTAGAAAAATGTATTAATCCTTTGTTGGTAAGCACTTCAAATGAACCAGAATAACTAAGAGGATCTTCGAGACTTGAATGAACAAAAAAGTGCTTTAAGACACCTAGCAACACCTCGCAAGGAGTGACTGGTAAATGTGTAACAGTTTTAAAAAAACAGCTTTTTCTAAGTACTGGTTGGTAGAATTTTCAGGTTAAGGGAGTAGTGGTGAGTTATGCTGAGGGTAAGTGGTTGTCAGGGAAAATCATTTGTCTGTCTGTTTACTCTGCCCTAACCTGAACTGGCTCTCTCTGGATGACACCTCTACACATCGTTTGAGCTTTAGCCAAGCACCAAGCAGCTAGGTATTTTCAAAGCATGTGTCTAAATCCCTGCGTCTGTTGGTGTATATGCTCTTTGCCGCATTTGTTCCTTTTTGTTACTTATGTTTTGTAGGTTGGTCTGAGCCCATCAGAACCTGCCTGAGTCAGTAGGGGGTTATCGGTGATCTACCTCTCTTTTCCGTTGTCTTATTGATAGAGCAAATCTTCAAGCTGATCATTACCCTCCTATTGCCTGGCTGGTGCAGAAAGCAAGGCAGCTGTTCAACTGGAGCTGGTTAATATTTTATAAGAAATATAAAGCTCTAGATGCTCTGCTTCTAACTGCTTTACATTACATGGTGAGTTTGAGGAGTAGGAGTTCAGAACATATCCTAGTACAGCCCATAAGTGTTCTGCAGTACGTTAGAAAACAATGACATTACCCAGGAATTATGTGAGGGTACAATGCATTTAATTTATATGAGCCACGTTTTGATACAAAAAAGCTGGAAAAACATCAGTAGTTACTTGCATACAGATGTCCTGAAAACTGAGAGCAAAGTCAGCACAAGGATAACTTCTCTCACTGAATGACTATAGACAGGAATAATATGCCTATTTATTTCCTTATTTACTTCTTAATTTATGGCATTCACCAGATATAATCGCTCCTAAATTGTTCTACATAAGGATTTATGTTGATACTAATAGCTGTTCTCATAGTTCATTGTAGCACATTCATAAAGTATTATAAACATTGTTATAATTATTTATAAAAAGCTCTCATCCATAATACACTATTGATACCTTTATAATGCAGGACAAAGCATCCTTAATGCTTATACTGGCCATTCCATTATAATGCATTATAGAATTAAGCTTCATAGAGCGTTCATAATGCATAATTCCCATGGCTATAATGTGTTATGCCTGTTGATAAATATTCATAGCTATGTTTATAATGCTTTATGAATGCATTATTATTTATGAATGTGTTGGTAAATTGCTAAAAACATGGCCTTAAGTAAAGTGTTACCGGATATACTTTGATGTAACTTTTTACCATTCTCTACCCATGGGTGCATTTTTTTTCCCTGAATCCCTCTATTGCCATTTTTCTTACACTATCAGCTTACAGGCACCTTGGCATTTTATTCCGGTCATTAGTCACCAAGAATATGACTTTCCTTCAGAAGGGATAAATTCACTCGGGTGGGATCTTCTTTTCTTCCCCTCTCCCTTTTCCTGCCTCTCCTGGTGTTGCCTGAGAAGCATGCCTGGACACAAATCCGGATGTGAGCTCTAAAGATCTGTGACTTTTTTTCCTATTTTTTTTTCCCTCCTGTCCTTTATGGTTTACCTTAATTATACACTTTGTCGGTCAATATTCTTCGATTCAGGTCCAGAAAAGCTACAGTAGCCAGGTTTCAATCGCCAGACCAAGGCAAACAAAGTGCAATGAAGTCGTATGCCTTTGTTCCAAACGCCATACCTGTTTGATCCTCCATAGCTGAGGATCATAGTCGGGTTTAGTACTAAGGCATCCCCCTTGGCCACATACAGAAGTGTGATTGCAGGTTTACATGGTATTTAATGAGAAGTTAAGCTGTGTGTTTAATTTATGTATGTATTTCCACTGCTTTCCTCAGCAGGACTGGAGTATTTTATTTACCGACGTTCAAAGACTATAAAAGAACACATTTATGCATATTTATAATGAGTGTATTTAACAGCATCCTGTGACCTTGTAATGGGTGAGCAAATGGAAGATGAAGGAACACTTGGGTTCCATAGCTGATCAAAACTTTTCATCATGTCCATGTCCCCAGATTAAATCTCAGTAGCAAACCACAATATACAAGGCACAGTATTTTCACAAATTGCAGTATACAGGGCACAGTATTTTCACAAATTGCAGTATACAGGGCACAGTATTTTTACAAATCGCAGTATACAGGGGCACAGTATTTTCACAAATCGCAGTATACAGGGGCACAGTATTTTCACAAATCGCAGTATAAAGGGCACAGTAATTTTTTCACAAATCGCAGTATACAGGGCACAGTATTTGGGTTTCTTTTATTATTATCATTTATAATTTTACACTGAAATACGGGACAGGTGGTGGCTCTGCATCCGCACCCACAGGCAGATCAGCTGACTCTCCATCCAATCACATTTCTGCTCTGGTTGCCAGGGATCACACCACACGTTTAAAACATTTTATTTTGTTGCTAACACCATGGTGATGTATCAGAGGCTAAAATGATCCATCCACCTTCCACCCTCTTAACCTGGCAACGTAGAGATCAAGAGTGGGGTTGAAAAAATGTAATTTACAAACACAGACTGGTATTACAGAGTTCAGGATCACTTCCAAGAAAGCCAGCTATAGGAAAAAAAGTGAAGTAACATTTCAATTCAAATCTCATGGCCACTAACATGTGCTGTTGTGTAATGAATGTTTGCTTGGGTTGGCACTAAAACTTTCATGTGTACCTTACCCAATCCGGCGGGGGGGGGGCTCTGATTTTAAAAGCAACAGTGTCAGCAGGGCTTTTGAGTTCTGCCCCCAAGCGGATGCAAGGGTCCGATCCTGTGTTTGGGGGCCACAGAAGGCCACTGTCTCCTCATAGCATTGGCCTCTGCATGTGGTGGAATTCTTTTGCACCCATGTTTATTCATTCAAAGTGCTGCGGCCACATGTGGGAGCCCTTAAATGCTTTCTTAAGCTTAAATACTGGCTCGAGCCGTGCCTGAGCTTTAGGCTGGAAGTATAGCCTGCTCTGTAATTTCATTCCAGCGTCTCTGTGACTTTGGTAACTTTACTGCAGTGCTTGTAGCCTTCTCCCCAAATTGTATTTTTCTCCTCAAACTAAATCATATACATGTTTTTGTAAGTTAGCGCAAACCGTATCCACGGCAAAGGAAAGCAACTGGCCCTCTCGAGATTGCTTTAAGCCGGCATTTCCCAATCCAGTCCTCGGGAACTCACAGACAGTCCACGTTTTTTGCTCAGGAGCTGTCAGGGAGCAAAGATGCGGACTGTCTGGCAGGGAGCTCCAAGGGAGCAAAAGCGTGGGGATTGGGAAAACATGCTTTAAGCAGACAGCTCATCGTGGCGAAGCGAACACGTGGCACCCGGAGACTGCCTCTGCTCCCTAGGCTGCCCCACAGCGCCCTGCAGCTGCACTCGTGTCAGGGCCGGCCCGGCCTATAGGCAACATGAGCAATTGCCTAGGGCATCATTTGATTACGGGGTGCAAAAGAGCGAGTGAAAATCTGAAGAAATATCTTTGGTTACATTGCATGGCATCAGTTATTTACACTACTATTGATATTTCACTACTAGTTAGCAGCCAGATACCCGGTCTTTTGGAATGTTTTTAATATAAATGAACCAACAACAATTGTTGTCTGTTGGAGCTGTTGGTGAGGGGGAGCCCTATACCTGGGGGGGGGGCCTTGGGTCACCCAGGGGAGCATAGAAGGGAGGGAGGGGGTCGTGGAGGCCTTAAGCACATCCAGATGATGGTCCTGTGCATCTGGCAGCAGCTACGGCGTGTGTTACACACGCGGCTCAGAGGTAAGGAACGGCGTCGCCTGTGCGGAGGGGAACGGGCGAGGAGGCTCACGCTCGGCCGGACTGAAACGCGCACGCTCAGCCCTTGTACTCTCGTTGCATCATCTCCAAAGCAGACGGCAAGAATTTCCTCAGGGCAGGGAAAATGTTTTTACTTCGCTAGGTCACCCGCCAAAACCACAGATAGGCTGGAATAACAACTAAAAAGACCAATATCACGTCCTTCGTGGGAGCAGATGTCGGGATCCGTCGGAATTCTGTTCAGCGGGAGGATTCGACGATGTAATGAGATGGAACATACAAAACGACATGTGAACCATTTATGTTTAAAGAAAGGGATTCACTTAGGAATAATAATCTGTAATCTTAAGGAGGTCAGTTCTCAGCTGTGAAGTTGTAATGAATTGTCTCTTCCCTCAAGAGTAAATCAGATAATTTACTTAAAGTGCATTTTGTTGTCCCTAATGCTGATAAATTGCCATGATCTGGTTACACCTCTATTCACATCTAGCAGAAAGAGATCTCCAATATAGATATAGGCAGCTATATACAGGCAGCTCATATAGATCATGAGGATGTAGATCTCTCAGTACTCCGGTGGGGTGAGAACCTTTGTAAGGTGGAATGTTCGACGCTGTAAATAGGAGGCTGTGGAATATTTTGAAGAAAGACGGTCTACTGGGAGACAGATGGATTCCAGGAGGAGATGGAAGAAGATGATGGTAGCAGGATCAAAGGGTGAAGGAGGTCTAGAATATCACCAGCTGTCAGCAGAGCCCTGGGGAGGTTCCCGGAGGAACTTGCCCTGTCTCCTCCACCCTTCCCAGAGTATCAGAGAACTTATAGGAGTGCGGGTTACAGGTGAATATGTGCCCTCCCATGACTGACAGGTGGGGGGTGGGTGACACTTCAGAGCATGACCTCTGCTGCCACGAAGGGTGGGCTCTCTGTGTGAGGTGGTGCTCAACACAAATTCTTTCCTCAGTCATAAACGCTCAACTGCGCCCCCCCCCCACCATCCCCGCTGGGAGTACATCATCATAAACCCTAGGCCTAATCTATTTTAATACATTACTTTCATGCTCGTAAACCAGTTGGAAAACATATTATGAGATGTGGTGCAATATGTTTTTTTTTTATTATTTCAACTGTTTTTTAAAAGGGAAATTCGTTTAACAGACTTTTGCAACTCTTAATGGTAAAAACCACATTTAGTACTGGTAATAAAATAAGAGCTTTACACTAAAGGGTGTGAGCAAAAGCCCCTGTTTTGGACTGACTGGAGTAACTCTCTTTCACATTGGAGTCCATGCCAGGTGCCTCGTTCAGTCATTCTAAGGTACATTTTTAGCGCATCCCCAAAGGCCTGACACCAAAGGCTTATTTTCCGCAGAGGGAACCTGTAAAACTGCTTGTCTGTCTTTCGGCTGTTAAAATTATTATTCCATCCCATCCACAGTCAAAGTGTATTAGCATATTTTTCATTTGCATAGCTGTTCATTGTGATTACTGTTGCTATATGAATTGTAATCCTAAGAAACTTTCCTTTTTGAAATTTCCCCAGCACTCATTTTGCCCTTAGGGCGCTAAGGAATTACATTTTTCATGCAGGTTAATTAACAATGTAAGAAAAAAAAACTTTAAAAGGATTGTACTAATACAGATAACTTAATGCACACTGACAGCTTAACGCAGGGGTATGTTTGTTTTTAATTTGAAGCAACAATGTGTTATTTTGCATAAAGTCATGCGTCCTTGCCGTAAGGCTCCGCATCTGCACAAATTCTCTGAACACCTGGCAAGATACATTTATGCAACATGTATTAATCTCCTCAAGTAATTTGAGTGTTAATTAAGCAGATGTTTCTATTGAGTGTGGCATGAACAGCTAATGTAAATGACAAGAAAATGCTTAGAATCCAAACATGCCAAAGTCACCTTATCAATGTGTGAAACAGAAACTGCCCATCAACTTCAAAATCAAGAGTGTTGGTTTTATATTTTATATCTAGAGAAGTGAAGAATCTACTCAACATGGGGAACAGTGGATTAATATAATATCCAAAATAAGGTAGATAGATCTGAGCCTTTTTCTCTTTTGTGCTTGACATTATCTGAAAGATCATAGTAGGCAGGGAGGTACAAGTTTGGTTTTCCCTCCTTTCTGATCTTAAAGATTATATACACTTATAGGTTCAGGTTACACAGAGATGGCTTGGCTGATAGAATCGCCTGCATCAAGTGAGCCCCGGTATGTTATCGCAAACAGTGGGCTCACTGAAGGTTCATACACAGCAACCACAGAGAAAATGTTAATATTCTCATTTTCGCAGCAGAGGCATGCAGCTCCTGCCAGACAGAGGGGAACAGCAGGTGTCCGCAATGGAATTGAGGTTTGGGAGACTGCAAATGGCACGAGCCAGTGGCCAGAGCTGAGTCTGAGACCGCCTTCCTGGTTGGGGACCAGCTGTGCACAGAGCCAAACATCTGGCAGAGGAGTGCTAACATCTGGCAGGAAGGGTCAGTGGCCTGTCTCAGCTAACAGCCGTCATCCTGACTGACATTTAGATAAATAACTTTCAAAAACCAAGATCAATCAATAAATACCTTCCCCCCATTCCCTCTGACTTGCCTGTTTACTGGAATACATGCAATTTATGGATTTTTGGCTGTAGGAATTACTGTGGTTTATGGATTTAAAACTTGTTCTTTCTCAGTATCCTCGTTTTTATGAAGCGGTCGTCTCGAATGGCTGGATGTGGCATGACTCCACTTCATTCTGTTGCCATCACCCCAGTCTGATTTCAGATCAGTCTCACGTTCTGTGTTTTTCAAATCTGCACACACATCTGCGTGTGTGTGTGCCACAGCAAACATCCCACATGCCTTTCCAGTAGGGATTGCAATTCTCTCTCACATGATGGGTGTGTGAGGTTTGAGCACTGAACCTATATTTTACACAGGACTTGAAGCCCAGACGTGTATGTGCATTTAAATAACATCCTCTTAAGCTTCGAAGGGTTGGAATGGAATGTCTGAAGTATTGTCAAAATATTCTTCAAATCCCCAGTCCATTATTAAGTGAACTGGGACTTTTTTCTTTTTCCTTGTTTATCTGATAACTATTCTGCTAGTGGGATCGAGTTTGAGTTCTTTCCTGGGAAAACCTTGATTTTTAAAAACTTAATTCACTTCAAAAGCGACTCTGAACCCTGCCAAGGCATCATCGATCCTGTCAAGGCTCTCAAAGTGATCAGTACCTAAACTACGCTGGTCTTACCTCCACCTGTCTGTTCAACCACAGTACCACGGGCCCTTCTATTGGATTCCACCCCCCACTCTCTGTACATTTTCCCCGCCTTCTTAAGGAAATGCTATTATGCTGCAGTAACTTGGACCGAATTCTCCGCCACAGACTAGACCCTGTTTTCAATTACTTTTGTGGAGCAAATTGGAGCATTATGCTTCCATGATGCCACCTCACTAACTCCAGGAAGCATGACAGACGAGACTGCGTCGCAAGTCAAAATTACAGGCGTTCAAGAATACAGTTACTCTATGATGCCATAACAGTACAGTGGCCTTCTGTGGCGTTATATTGCTGGAAAGGGAGTTCTGTGAACATAGTTTGCATTATGATGAAATTAAGCCTTTGCTCAAGGTGATGAAATGGATGAGTAAAATCCAAACATTGCCAAAGAGCTGATACAAGTTGATTTTCCCTTAACGTTTCTACCTGGATCTCTTGTCCTTATTTTCCGAAACTTCTGATTATGCAGCTTAATGTAAAAAGTATGTGTGGTACATGCTGGAAAGCAGAAGAATGTGAAATGAGCAATTTGTGCCAATTTTTCATAGTGACTCCCCAAGTGCCTTGGCTTGCTTAAAGCTGTCACTTGCGTGTATGATTTAGGGTTTAATAATCACAAAAGGAAAAAAAATTACAATAACTGTACCACAAAGCCCCAGTGTGATACACCCTGCCGTGGCCAATTTAGGGCATGTGTGGCCGGGAAGGTCAGGAGAAGTGTGCAAGTTCATGGTAGTGGGATTTACTCTAGTGGGTGTATAGTCTGGAGACTAGAATTCCTACTTTATAACAATTAAATGGAATGTGAGTAACCATTTCTAACCTTATTTATTAAAATTATGGTAATCTGCTATCAAATATGTTCCTAGGTTGCTATTGGTAAGGACTCCAAAATGTGGCCACTATTGAAAATGTTTTTGAAATGGTGACAATAAGACTTTATATTTGCTATGAATGGCCCTTTTGTGGTTTTATTTTTTTCTGTCCCAATTTCTCCCAATTTCTTCTGATCAGAAATTAGCAACTTGCCTGATCAGAGGTTTCCATCTGATCACATGATGCTCCCTCTGATCACATGACCCCCATGCAAACCAGTACCGGTCTGCAGACCTGATCAAGCAGTGTGACATGCATGGTGTTTAGTCCTGTGAAGCTCTATTCCACCCACAGCTATGTAGGCATTCTGCCTACCTACAGCAGACACTGAGAAGCCTTTCAAGGAGATCCCATCTGCCTAACCGTACAATATGGGAGTCTGTGGCCACAAAATGTTGACTTCTGAGCCTCCTCACCACAGACAGCTACTGTGGTGAAGCAGGAATCCATGCCAGGCTCTCACTTAGAGCAACAACTTGTTCTGACTGGTGAAGCCTTGAAGGCCTTTTTTGGCATATGCAACAGTTTGTTGTACTTCAGTACAAAATTCTACAGTTAGTTTCCTTATACTGCTTTCCTATGTAGTTAAATAAGTCCTAGCTGTGACATTCTTGTGGTTAGTTACTGATTTTGGGGTGGCCCAGTGGTTAGCACTCTTTCCTTGCACTGATAGGATTGTGGTTTGAGTCCCACCTCTGCTCTGTGTATGTAATAGGTATTTCTAAATTGCCCATAGTGTTTTTGCCCCCAGAAGGCCTGACATCCTGCTTGTGGGGTATCCCTGTCTTGTACTGCCTGAGATCTGTTTCAGTGACCCTAAACCATTCATTTTATTACATAACAAATTGCAGGAGAGGCCAGGTAAATGTGCCTGTTTTGACGTTTTGGGGCTGTTTAAACGGTTCCTCGTTGGTGCCTTTCAGAGGAGCAGGGTGGATGGCTGCCTGACCATGACCGGCGTACACGGTTCGAAAATGGCAGCCGGAATTTATCTCGGCAGGTCAAAGTGACTCGTCGCTCAGAATTGTGTGGCCTTAACAATATCCGTGTTATGGGCAGATTCTAGACAAATCTTCCATTGGAAAGTTATCGGTAAAGCCATATTTGGGTATAATATGAGATAAGGCTGGGTTGGACCGTGCTCTTAGACCAAATTCTCATTCATGATAGCGTTTAAGTTCATAACATAAACGCCCATCTTTATGTCTGAGGGACACAGGTTACTGTTTCCCTGATACAGCCATAGCAGCCTCGATGGAGAATATAAGAGACAGACAGCTGCAGCATGTACCCGACCGTGGTAAATGTCACAGAGAAAGGACAGCTATCCAATATCCATATAAAAGTATAAAACATATTCATTATGTATCCATCCATCTCCCAGGTGGTGCTTGTCCTGGTCAGGGTGGTGGGGACGGTGCAGCTTGGTCAAAGTTAAATAGACCCTATGAAAACACTTTTAGTTAGGGTCCCAGTTTAATTATAAATTAGACAAATAGTTTGCGTGGTGTCCAGGGTGCCTCCCTGCTGTGTGCTGCGTGCTGCCTGGGGGCTGCCCCCCACCCTCCCCAGACCAGGATAAATACTTATAAATTGGATAGATGGGCAGACAGGCTGCCTCATTTCCTTTTATTTTTGGACAGTGTTACTATTCCTTTGCCATGTGTGAGGTACTGCAGCCACTACTGTGGTTATGGATTCTGTGGCTAACCCGCACCACTTTTCGCATTAGAATTCAGTGGAAAATGTACTCATTCAATCTGGCTTTTATTTTGCGTACTGGTATGTACTCGCTAGAAAACGTGTGCGATAACTTATCATTGGACGCGGCACCATGAAAATTACTAAGTTTGAAAACCTCCAGTGCTAAAACAACTAATTATGTTATCAATTATCAGGTCCACAGGCAAAGAGTGGAGAAGGATGTGGGCCCTTTTTGTCCTGTTACACTGCAGCGTGGCCCTGGCAGCCTGGCCCTTGTGCGTATGGTCTGTAAACTGTACCTTTCACAGCTCTTTAAGTGCTGTCTCCATTCCGAAATAAAACACCACTGTTACTTCTTTCTAACCACAGAAAGTTATTTTTTTTTCTGACTAACACAAACAAACATTCCCCCATATGTTCCTCCATTGCCACAGATGACAGTGTAATTTTTATAATTTCTTGTAAACTGGTCAGAAGAAATGTTCTAAGAAAAAAATCATCGCTCTGAAAATTATCCGAGGAATGTGGGCGGGCGATGGGGGGGCGGGGGGGGGGGGGGGGGGGGGGGTGGGTGGGGGGGGGGGTG
>JAODKL010000040.1:27370276-27386977 GCA_026780765.1 Petrocephalus schoutedeni
GCAGAGGCTGAGAATATCTGCATTGAAAGCTGTGTCTGCTCACACATATGCTGGGAATGCGGCCTGAAATGAATTGCTTTTGGCCACAATTTAAGACATTAGTAATGTTTTTCCAGAACGATCCTTGATATTTTCCTGGGAATGCTCAAACTCTAATAGCCCCTACGATGTAATACATTTACTGGAGTCTCCTTTACTATGAATGTCACATGTGGATCTGTGGTTTGAAGCTACATCTTTGGAGTCTGGAGCTTTCACATGGCTAATGGAATGCAATGCCATCCATGTAATTTATATCCAACCTCATAAGCGTAATTTATATCTACACATCAGGTCAGCACGTAGAACTCTTTCGAACTGAATAAAAATACGGGTGTAATGTCATTGTTAACAATCTCATACATAAAAAAATGCACCACAGCTATATAACAGTCTTTCGGTACAGCAGAAATAACCCCTGGGGGAGGCAGATATCTGAAGATATCTACCAAGTGCCATTTTAATAGAACGGGCTGCAGATTCAGCTGGTTTAAATATGCATGTGAATGGGAGGGGCCAAATCGCCATAGTGACAACCAGCCAAACGCCGGCGGCTTTGTCTCTCGGCAACAGCATCAGACTTCAGCTGCCAAATAACTAATACCCAGCTTTTGACAAACAGACCCCTTTGTAATTCTGTATCTGTTACACACTGTCTTTAATATTATATTAAACTGGGTCTTTCCTTTTGCTATTTCTTTGGGCAAATTAATATTAATTTTTTCCCAGTGCAGTTTCGTTTTAGCCGAAAATACAGGGCTTGATTCAAAATACTGTAGCTGTGATGTCATCGTAGGGCTTACTGTTTCCAAAAAAGCCCGGACTAACTTTGACCCTGTTACTCAAAGGTTGCTAACACGTCTAGTCACGTTACCCTCGGTGATGATGCTCCGCCTCCTCCTACACAGCATCAGAGATGGGATGCAGTACCTATGGTTTCCTTTAGAGAAAGCTGTTGGCATGCTGCATGGCCAGTGTTGGCCAGGAAGCCGCAGAAAAGATGAAGTACAAAACTATGAACAAATAAACACAGTGATCGAAAGATTGAGAGCCGGTTTCAGCAGAATAGTTCCATGTCTGTGAGCCCTTACCCCCCGGCACCGGGGCTACTGCATGCTGGCTGACCCTGCACTCTGACCCCCAGGCTTGCTCTCATCTCACAGGACTCCATGTCCCAGCATTCCTTTGGGGCTGTGCTGCTCCTCACCCCAGGGGAGCCTGAGGACAGACCATCACACTGCCCTACCAGGGATCCCACCTCAGCCCGCAGTGAACAGGAAGGGGGCCACAGGCGGCTTCTTACAGACCCAGGCTCCTCTGTCCTGAGTCTGAGAAACCTGACAGGAAAGGACAAAACAGGAGAAGAGGTCTAATGTTAATGTAATTAATCTACATATTCATGCTTTGTCTCATTTGAATGGCCTCAGTCTCAGACCAGTATATCATAATATTATAAAGCTATAGAAAGTTATGGACATCTTGAATTGCTGGAAGGCTCTGCTCCCTTGGGGAATAAGATAACCCCACCATTAATATTCTGATTTGACCATTAGTTTGGCGACCTGACTGTCCAATGACTTGTCAGTATACCATAGCAGAGATCACAAGGATATCACAGCCCTGCAGTAAAACAAATATCCCTAAGTAATACAATAGCCACAGCATCTGGTACGAGGCTGGTTTGTCACCATCTATAACTACTGAGTATCATCTTCTGGGGTATGTATTCCTTTGACTTTGTAATGTCTTGTTTGTGCATACTTTTAGCTATGCAACTAAGTGGACACTTGGGTTCAGTTTAAGTTGATCTGTGTGTCTTGGCTTTGAAATCTGATTGGTGTATGTTGTTTTTACCCAGAGAAAAACTGTGTTCTGGTTACATCTCGGTTGTCTGAAAATGCCAACTCCAGTACATTCCGTGGGGATGGTGTATCAGCATTCCTGGCTGGGACTAAGTACACACTAGACCATGATGTAAGAGAGCAGCACATTACCACAGGACGACTCGAGGTTCCCAAGCCATCGTTTGGCTTGGGTAAATTGGAGTTTCCGTGGTTATGGTACACCATGTAGTGAAAAACGGCTGTGCAAACTCTGACCCTACGGCCTGCACAGCCTCTGAGGTGAGCCTCTGAGGTGAAACATTTGGCTGAACCTCGTGACTAAATACAATTGACCGTACAAAATGATGCAGAGCTAATTCCTAGCCACCCTTCAATGAGCCGATATTATACGAGTTAGATATTGTTTTTGTAGATTCGTTCCCGGCTAAAGCGAATCCCATGTAGCACCATTACCTGGAACAGACAAAGGTAATCACAAGGAAAGCCCAAAAGAAATCTGAGCAACCTAAATTATCTAGAGATCATAACTAAAAGATTGTAAACAATTTTCAAAATAAGTGGGAGTCAGATTTAATTTAATTTAATTCTTAATAAAAAAATGGTTTTGCTGAAAGTGTAACTGACCTACATGCTACAAGAACCTTCAGGTAACCAATTGGATTCCATCACTGAGCCAGAGGGCAGCTCCTTACAAGTGAAAAAAGTACATTAGCATCCTCATATCTTCATCCTTAATTTGTAATGATATTTCCTTATATTTAGTGTCCTTTCTCATTTATGTGTTATGGAATTATGTCTTTTCCATCACTGTTATATATATGTTGCTGTATATAAAACACGGGTGGTATGTGGCTAGCAAGGTTAGAGCACGGTGCCTGTGATTAGAAGCTTACTTTAAAATATAAGATTAAAGATTAAAATGTTATGGAACATACCTTAATTCCACAACACAGTGCATCCAGTCATTCCAGTTATGGAATTTGATGCAAACCCTAGTAAACACACTTTTTTGTCCTAGTCCTTCCTGCCGGGGTCAGAAACAGTCCTCACAACTGCCATTGTTCATTGTCACAACTAATATAGGTTGAATTTAAAAATTCTTAATTATAAACCTGGTGAAGCATTTAATCTCATCTTATAATGACTAGCCATAAATCATTTCAGGGCACAGCGGGGTAGAATGCTGAAAGATCCTGAAATAATCGTGGAAAAAAAACTCTCCTGGATTCTCTGTCTCATATAATCCCTATTAGTTCTTAAGAAATGGTATGAAACCCAGTGCAAACTAAAACAAACTCTCACTTGAGAGGCAGAAGTAAATCAAAAAGGCAGAGCGCTGAAGGAGATTAGAATGTAAATCTAATTGTTCTAGCCGAGAACTTCAAGTCTGGCAGAAGCTAGACATCATAAATAAGAGAGGCATGGTTTTCCATCCAAATGTAGATGGGGCATGGAGAAAGAAGTGAATTACAAATAAAGTCATTGAACGTCTGCGAGCAATATGAGTTCTCATCTTCTCTGTCTCAATTGTTTCATATCTCACTCCAGACCTGTCATAATGCATATATTTGCAATTAAGATGACAACATCTGAGAAAAAAACAGCCTTGAGGCCACCTGCTCTTCTGGAGAAACAATTTTGTTGTTTTTTTTTTTTTTTTTTTTTATTCAGACCGAAATGTCTGTTTTCTCCTTTTAATAAAATATTTGAGGTAAAAGGCAAGCAGGACATGTGGAATGCAGGGCTGGCGTGGGCCCTTGGATGCCGTTAAGCACACACTGCAGGTCCTGCTTATCCCAACTTATCGGGAAAGCAAAACACTTTCAGATGGAGCCACGAGCGCCGCATTTGTACACATTTTATTCCACTGATGAATTTACACAAATATTAGTTATAAGGCTACAATTAATCACACTTGCAGGCTTCTGAAAGGGTGAAGGGTTAGGCCTCCTGGTCCAGTTCTTTCTGGTGCTAAAGTGTTCGACAAAGGATGCTTACTGTAGGGCAGAGGTTTTAGGGAGACCCTGCCTCTCTGTGCTGCAGGCCCCAGGTGGCATAGTGAGTGAAAGGGAATGCAGATTCCAGAAAGGCAAAATGGCTGAGCCCCAAACGGGGACCTGCTGTTCTACCTGTAGCACAGTACATGACCAAAATTGGTTAAACATTATGAACCATGTAATTCTTCTAAAATTCTTCTATCACAATTATATAGTGTTAACAAAACAAAATTAGTGAATGTGGCGTGTTGGTTGATTTCTTACTTCAAGATAAGGACAAGATCTACCTTTAGAGGGGTCCTTGGTACATGTCACCAATGGGGGGGTTGGACCCTAGGTGGCTGATTAGTTTGATTATGCCTAGGACTGGCTCTGCTTAAGATTAAAACAAAAATCTCCAACGCTGCAAGCTCATACTGCAATTTCACTGCGTGTTGGAGATTAAATATAGTACTTTTCATTGTTTGAATGGCCATCTGGATCGGTTGCTGGATGCACGGGTGTTTATAAAATGTTGGATTAAATATGAACCTCCACAGAAGGTGGTTATTGAGGTGTGTAGTACAGAAAGAAAACCCAATTTACGAATTTTAAAGATTGCCTTATGAAAACTGTTGCAGCATAAACACTCTCAGGTGCAATTACTGCAGAGATAAGGCAGCGGGTGGGCATGGACTGACATGCAGGAATGCAGAATGATTTTACAGCCAGCCACACATTTGAGTCATTCTTTCTGCTGTTCCTGTTGGAGCAAGACTGTCTCATACAGGCAACACTGTGATTTAAAAAAAAACCCTTTCTGGTGCCACTGTCTACTCCTCCTCCTCCTCTTCACGTGGTGGAAGGCAGAACAGCTGTGTTGTGATGGCAGCCATCCCAGGCGGATGGGGGTGTGGCTAAAGGGGGGGTCCGGTCCATACTCCAGCAGAATGGGCTCCCGCACTAATGTGAGGTCAGAGGTCAGGCAGCCGTACTCATTGGATCTCTCACCCCCTCTGCCCACCCACCTGACTGAATGGCAACTGAGAAAGACATTATTGATTGTTGCATTATTAGCATTATCAGTAATTTAGCATTACTTTATAGCATTATTGATGTCTGTAGGTAAGGTCTGTGGTTTCCCAGCCTGTTAGCACAGCACCGGTTCCTGGTAAAATGGCTGTATTTCTTATTTTTTTTATTTGAGAAAAAAAAAAATTGGAAAGCGTGCCTTTCCCCTGTTATAAGCACATGTGAAACTATTACCAGCTGTGTACATTTTGCTGTGATTTGTGCCTGCTACATGTCATTCATCAACTGAAAAAATAAAATGTTATATTAAATAAAATCTCTCTTCTTTTCCCCACATTAAAACCCACTCATTCACAGCCCGGCAGGCACAACATTACAACACCTAATTGGTATTTTTATACAATATTTTAATTTACTGCATATTACACAACTTTTTAACAATTCCACAAACTCATATTTACAAATGATTTCCATCCTAAGGCATCACAATGACTCAGTGGGTAGCGTCATCGCCACAAACCTCTATTCTGCCATCTTTCTTTGTCCCTGGATTCTGCATGTTCTCCGTGTGTCGCCTGCAAACATGCATTTAGATAAACCGCTATCTCTAAATTGTATACTGCCAAGGCCTGTTATTCCAACCTATGCTGCTCTAGACCCCCGTTATCCTGACCTGGATAAGACGGATGGGCAGATTTTTCATTCTTTTGTGATTTTTATGTTTGTCTGCTTTTCTGGCTTGCTGGATCCGGCCGTGCAGTAATCTTCAGAGATGTTCTCCTTCCGCTCTCCCTTACAGTCGCTTGGAAGGTCTCCCACCGCCTGGGGGAGCTTCGCCATTGTTCTCTGACACCTCTATGTGTTGCTTGACTTACGGTGTGCTAGATGGCGAGATACCCAACAGGACTCTGCCTGTCTGACAGCTTCACCTGTCAAAAAATAAATACATTTTAATTAATAATAAAAAAAAAGATGTATCTCCGAGGCAGAGAAAGTTTGTCGATCCGCGTCCCCAGCATTTCGGACGCAAAGCACTTGCAAAAATGTCCGGGATCTGGGCAATAGCAGCTGGTTTCGGTGCAGCGAGAGAGTGATTGTCACCTTCAGATTGTGTTACGGCACATTGTGTTCAGGTTTTTTTTTGCATGTTCTGTTGATGCCAAAGTAATGCATCATTTGTCTCGAAGCTGTTTCCCCCACTTTTTTTTATCTATTGCTTAATTCGGATCTCTCTCCGCGTAAGTTTGGCGATGTTTTTTGTTTACGTTACAATGGTGGCTCTCCGTTCTCCGCACACGCAGCCTGCGCACGTCGCCTCCATATCTGCGTTAAGCGCTAATCCTAAAAAAATCGTCTCTTTTTTACAGTATTGTAAGAACCTTTGTATGCATCAGGGCTTCTTAAGAACAGCACTGGGATTGTGTCGGCGAACTGTGAAAGTGAACTAGAACCTGATGCGGTCCAAAAGCCAGAAGCGGTTCGGACCCAAGGCCAGGCGCCGCACTCCGATATGCAGACTGCTCATCATTCGCCGAGAAGAGAAGCAGTTTTCAAACAGATTTATTAAAGATAACCATAGCGTCTACTTCAGAAACATATTTCATTAATAAAAGACATACTACTAGAAAAAAATAACCACGTGGTTCTCAAATCAATTTGTTCTCGAATAAAGAAGCGAGCAGGCTTGCAGTATCGTACATAAAATCTGCACCAATGATGTATTAACAAATATGACATAAAATCACAGATTGCGCTTCATATCTATAATATATATATATATATATATATATATATATATATATATTTGTTTGCATGTTCACAAGTCTGTATGTAGATTGTCAATGCATCAAATTGCATCAACCTGCAGGCTTCAGAGTACAGCTGTTGAATAAGGACACTGAAGAGGGAACTTATGAATGGATGGATTGGTATTGTCACCTCCAATCGTTTCCAGATACCGTCAACAAAGATGTCAAAGGAAGAAGTTCACTCGGTTCGTCGTCGAATGGGCCTGTCATGGGGGATTTCTCCCCCGAGCACCGAGCCCTCACATGAATGAAGCTCGCCCACTCCGTGAGCTGGGTAGTTGATTTAATTCTCAAATCATCGTCTGTTTTTCTACAATGCTTTAAATGACCAGCCAGTCCCTGGCATGAATAGACGCGGTCACGGGGTGTTTTCGTCTCTTTCATCTCGTTTTAAAGGACCGTGAGATATTCTTGTCCCTGACTTGTTGTTAGATTTGACAGCAGACCCATTCAGTGTGGAATTGGCCGCAATTAGAGCAATTATGCTGATTCGCACTTGTGTTAGTGATGGAACAGAGTTTTCGCTGTGTGTTTGTGTGTGTGCTCCAGCTTCAGGGTTACTACAGGCAACAGGAAGAAACGCACGCACAGTTAGTATATGAACGAAACGAACACACGCAGACTACCAAGATGACTAATATATTATTACAGCAGTAGTTTCACTTATTTAGTCTAACGGCGATAGTAAAAATCTGCACTAGTAGGATATTTTGACTAACTGCAGCTGTCTGCAGTTGGCTGGCAGATGCCTTATATCCATATGGCTATTCCGGTTTGTTTATTAATTCATCTAGTCCTGTATAAAAAGTAATTTAACACGTCTTCTTTGAAAGTCCAATTTTATATATAGAAAGTTGTGCACAAATAAGTCATCTGCAAATAAACTAGGACACTGAAAGGCATTACACACTGAAAGGGCATGAAAGGAAATCGACTTACATGATACCCAAGCCAGCAACAATCGACAAAAAGCTGTTCAAAGCTAAAGAATCCATTAGCATACAATCGGCAAATATTAAATTTATCACGCCTCCAATTTAAGTCATAGTGTATATCGATGTAGAGCATCTTAGTGTTTTCAGCACAAATGTAAAAAAGCAACTTGTGAAATATAGACAAGATGTCATATCTGATCCACTGCAGTGGATGGCCAATATATATGAAATTTCTATTTTGACACCTGAACTGGAATTTCACCTCATTATCAAAAAAACAGGCATATGAACGCAAACAAACTCTGCTGTATTTTACATCAATTAATTAATTAACGAAAGTTGATGGTAAAAAAAAAAAAGTTTTTTTTAACAGCCCGGGTTGTTTACATGGATGCAGAGTTCATGTCTTTGTTTTTTACCCCCAAACATCAAGCGCAAACTTCCGTTACCGAAGGATCGGGCGGCCGAAAGGCCGGAGAGCGCAGCGCCTGTGGGCTCAGGTGGAAGCGGGTCTGTCTCTAAGACCCTGCGGAGCCCCGCGCAACTCCGCTCTTAGTTGTCTATACTCTCCTGAGTGTTGCTAGTTATTTGGGAGGAGGCGCTGTAGCCATTTCATCACTTTAAAGGGAAAAGGAGCAGGGATCAGAGTCCCGGAGAAACAGTGTAACCAGAGAGCTGCAAACATTTCCACCACTCTCCGCCGAAACTGAACAGAGCAGAGGCTAAGAATAACTTCTCGCTGTACATGCGGGGCACGCTGAAAACGCAGGAAGAGAAGCGTCTGGCGGCGATCTGCTATTGCATTTTGTGCTTTTTTGTCAATGTGTAACGACCGGAGAACAGGTCTATGAGATTCTCGATCTGCCGTCAGAAGTTTGGTTGTTTGCCTAACTGGAGGTGGAAGAGAGACGTTTGTTAGGGGGTGAACCTCAGAGCTCTACAAAAGATGGTGTGGAGCATTGCTGTGAACAGAGTGTTTATCTGCGCTGTCGCGCTATGGCTGGGATTTATATCGCCGCTGTGCAAAGCTCGGATTTACACCAACCACTGGGCTGTGAGGATAACTGGTGGTCCTGGCTTTGCAGATAGGATAGCGGAAAAATATGGTTATAAAAACATGGGACAGGTACGTCTTTTCCGACTCGCACGAATGAAGTTTTGATCGTGTTGTGCACATGTATTTGCAAACCCCTAGCTTTAGCGTTTTATTATGGCCCTATTGTAAGTTTGCCGACACCTCCCCATTGTCAGACTTTATACTTTATGTTTGCCAGTGTTAGCCAGTGCGATTCACTTTTGAGTGCTCTCCAAAGAAATGGGAATAATGTACTTTACAGCTGTGCGCGCCTCAGTGGCTCTTTGGTCTTCTGTACGCATGTATATGATTTTTTTTCTGTTTTTGAATTTAGCTCTTTAATATGTAATTATTTGATCGTTGTGTTGGTAGTGTTGAAAACGAGTAAGTGCAAAGTACAGGCACAACAGGTGCTCGTGCACAGAAGTTATTCGGTATAATCCTCCAGTGCCAGGTACGATCATGAAGTTAACGTGCTCTAATGTCGGCGCGCAACCTGCAGGTTAACCAATAATCGAGCATCAAAATTACACTAATCCAACGTGAGTCTACTTGTCCTTAGTCTTAAATTATTATTGGGTTTAGATGATAATCTCTAAATTGACTAGTGTGTTTTCAGGTCGCGTATTAAAATGACTATTATGGGTAACAGTATCCGGTGCTCTTTACAGTCTATTGGTAGGGACCCGGGTCTGTGTTCAGGATGTTTGTGCAATTGACAGCAGTTCTCTTCTAAACATGCACGCTGACCTAAAACTGTCCCCAGGGTAGCGGAGGGTCTACCCCGCAGAAGGAGGTCACCGACTATTAATGCACCCTCTCGATCTCCTTTTTTGATGGTGTCCGTGAAACGATCCTACAAGAAACGCGACAATGGTTTACTACCCACCTCCAATTAAAAAAAAAAAAAAAGTTCCGTTTTTAGCGTACACTTCTTTCTTTACTGCCTTAATATTATTTTTGCCGAAGTTGTTTTTTATGTCGGAAAGCTGAGCCTTTCTGTAGATGTGTAGATGTTGATGTGTTTTATTTGAGGCACCTGATGTAGTGTAATGACATTTTCTTACTACCCATCAAACGGGTGCGTGATAATGTATGCAAAGCCAGACCGAAGTTGTTTTTTTTGTGATTTCATATTAAATTGCTGGGGATTTTTCAAACCTGTTTTGTCATAATATATGGCTGCTGGCTTGATTTCATCAGAATGGTCCCCTACATCTCCTGTTTTTGTCTGACCACAAAGGGCTATTTTTCATGCTACACCAGCAACAGAACAATAGATGACTTTTGAAGTTTTCTACTCCCAGTACTTGGCTTCTGTTTTGGTTCTTGGCCCGATGGTAGACGTGACGTGGTCAGCTGAAGCTGGGGTAGCCAGGATCTGCATTCGATGATACTTCCGCACCTTGACCAGGAGAAGGGAATTGAAGTTGAGACCCAACGCGGTTCTATTCCGGTCAGGTTGCGTGTGGTACCTTGAATCGCGTATGCACAGCAAGCTCTATAGAGTTACTCTGCATGATCTATGGCTGGCGGCCGGCACCTTGTCACTGATGAGAGAGCTCATAATTAATACATGCGCCTTTCTCATGACTGAGCTCAGACTCCACACCCACCAGTCCAGTGGTGCAAATCTTCGGTATCCAGTGCATCTCTGAGTTGCTCTCAAATGGGACATGAAGTGAGAGAGGCAAGGTGTTAGGGTCCCCAGGGAGCCTAGCACTGCGTCATGCTCCCAGGCCCAATGCAGATCTGTCACTGAACCTAAATTCATGAAAAAGGGGTTGTTTCTTTTTTATAGTAATAATAGATAGTAATAGTATTAGTAGTAGTAGTAGTACTACTGCTAGTAGTATTATTTTATGTTAACTGAATAATCACTGTGGAAGATGTGTGTATTTCACTGTGCTATTTAGCACTCTAGCCTATGATGATGGTGATGATTTTATTAAGGTAATGTGCATATTTGAGCATCATTTGCCAGATGACTGCTTGTACTGACAGCATGTCACTATATGTGGCCAAAGGAGAGAAGCAACATTAAACAGATCCCAGTAGTACTTTTAAATGCCTGTTCTAATTATTTTGATTAGCTTTTAATGTGTGAATTAAAAAAGTGTAAGTGATTCCAAGCAGCCCCCTTTCTGTACTCTGGTGCCTAGTTTAGAAAGATTTGAGCAATTCTGCCACACATTGAAATTTGATATGTGGACCTCCACTGGGTTCAATTGAGCAAATCCCTGGCTTTCATGAGGTTAAGTACTACCGCTGGTGTGATTTGCATCTGAATGTTTGCGCTCGTTGTACTTTGACACTTAATGGGGAAGGGATTCCTTCACTTCCTGCTTGTGTCAACTTGTCCAGAGTGTTTTCCCATGGGCTGATGGCTGCCCATCGCCCCCTTTGACCTTTGACCCCCTTGCCAATGGAGGGGGTACGTGGTCACCTGGGGTCTGAGTCAATCTGGAAAAGGAAATAAATTAAATGCTTCCACTTCTGTGGTTCCATGGATGTTAAAAATGGGGAATTACTCATACCTTTTGATCGATTATGTTTATAAATTCCTAAATTCCCCTTGGGATAAAGTATCTATCTATCTATTGGTTATTTATTGTGTGGAATTAGATGCGGTACTTATCATGAATCTGGAACCACAATCAATACGTGGCTACGAGATGGTGTGGCACTGGAGAAAGCTCATGGCCTTCTGGGATGAAAGGGCTGCTTTATCTGGCACCCCGGGGATTCTTCCCCCGATAGCAATCGCTACTTTAATGTGTGGGCCAGGGGCTGATCTCCGATGAAGTGAGCTGGAGCGGGGGGGGGGGGGTTTCAGGAGAGCGCTTTCATCTGGGGACAGCTTCATTTAGAAGGTCCGTGCGGCTGTGCTGGGCCGCGAGACCTCCAGGGTGGCATTCCACACCTCCTCAGAGAAGCCCCCTCTGCTTGGGCTGGCAGGGTGCCGCAATGACTTGGCCCACGTTTGTCCACTTGACCCGATTGGGGCCTAGACTAACTAGACTAACTTTAACCTTTAAATTGTTACACTACTTTAGGAGCGAAATACACTGACCAGTTTGACCTGTTTGAAAATGGTGAATGATATTCAAGTTCTCTTCAAAGCTGGGTGTGAAGGGATGTTGATAAAATGGTGTTGGGGGTAGACACTGTCAGGGTGGTATGCAAACAGGCTTTCAGTGGAATGACAGTCAGGGTACCTTTTCAGCAAGCTGGGACGAACGTCTGACCAGGTTCAGGTTCGAAGCATAGTGGAAAAATGTTGCCCGTGAGCCGTACGTGCCTTGACGGTTTGTTGGAGAGGTTGTCTCATAAAGCCCTGCGCATGCTTTGTAGGGCAGGCCTGTTGTTCCTCCGCTGTTCAGGCTGAACTAAAATGCCACTGATCATAGCCCATTTGGCTCAGTGTCTGGCTGACTGCAGTCTAGACTTTTTTTCCCCCTCCACTTTCTATAGCTTTTGCCAGTACTAAATGTTTCACAGTACCGACACAAAGAATGTCATGAAATTTAAAATCCCTGCCTGCCTTTTTAAATTTCAGGTATTGTACTGTGACCTCAGCCTCGTAAAATCCAACAAGTGGCTTCAGCTGCCTTACGCTTTCAAAAGGTGTTTGATTGACATTAGAACCATAGATGTTCACTCACTCTTATTATCTGCAGTTGGTAATGATCAGTGATGGGTGTGACCATACAGAAGACACGCTGGCCTGGTCTTCCTTGGTGCTGATAAAACTGTGGAACATGGTGTAAAACAGTGTAAATCCCGCTTAAGAGCTAAGAAGCACAATCAAAATCTCCAAAAGCATTCCAGATCTGTACCAAGCCAGTTTTGAGGTGCTTTTGTTGTTGTGCCGAATGACAGTGTATTTGCCTGCGCACTTTGACATATTTATAGCAGTGATGTGTGAGCGGGAGTTTATCCAGGAACTGGTTTGTTTTTTTGTTGTCAGGCTCTGCCTGCTCAGTGAAAAGAGGTCGGGCGAGGGATTGGTTAATTATCCAATGAGTCGGCTTCTCGTCTTTCCTTCCCCTGAAAAATGATCAGGATTCTAATGTAGCATCTTCAATGGCTTGCTTCAGTGGCCAATGCATAATTTATGCGGCCTCATCGGAGACTTAACGTCTTTGTATAGTCTTATTGCGTGTTAGTTTGACGACCATCAAAGTCGAAGGAAGTCACAGGGCCGAATGTACAGAAATGCTTTGTTAAATATGTTTTTTTTGTTTTTTTTTATGTCTTCCCTCTTTCTTTTGTAGATTGGCGATTTGAAGGACTACTACCACTTTTTCCATAGCAGGACAATAAAAAGGTCAACACTGTCTAGCCGTGGTCGCCATAGCTTCATCTCAATGGAACCACAGGTAAGGAGATCTAGTCGGCCTGGCTGGTGAGATCTGCATTATTGATATGATATAGGACACTCTAGAAGGCTTCATGGAACTGAATAATCTCTATCGCAGTCTCTCTGTTGCCCTGTCCCTACTGAACTAGAGCCCTCAACTTGATTAGACGACCAACATCATACCTATACATCTCTCTCCTAAAGACCCCACCTTTCCCCCTCCCACCACGTTTTAGAAAAAGGTATGGGCAGTGCAGCATGTATCCCACGTCTCTGCTGGTCTGGCAAAGATGAGGATGGAGCTTTGGGTTCACTATGGTCCTGAAAGCTAGCTGCTGCTCTGTTTGCATGTTGCTGGGCTGGTGCTCCTCCCATCCCAGGATAGTACAGTGTCGTGCTTCAGTCTTCCGAAATGATATCCTGCAGCATGAAGCTTTAACTCCTGCAGACTTTATCTTTGCGGTCCGACCCATCACGGTTAGCTTCTTCTTGCCAGTGTCAGTGTATGTGGTTTTTTTTTTCTTTCTTGCTTTTCTGGTCTCATATACTGCATTATGGACTGTCTGCTCACTTATCTGCACTGCCAAGTTAGGAGATTTTAGTCATCTGTATTGTTCCTGATTCTAGATTTGTAACCTTGGGAGAGAACATTCATTTAATTGCAATCAACACACAAGGCTTTTTTTTTTTTTTGATAAGTGGATCACATCACGACGTGCAGTGTGACTCACCCGTAATCTTGACCCACCCAGAATTCATCATGTTTTAATGAGTTGACTGTTTTGCAGGGGGTAGGCTTAGGAAATCGTCCTTTGACCTTGGTGATACCGCATTGTCACTCTTCAGCATTTTCCCTGCCTTCCTTGTACCTACTGCATTGACCTGCTAGCTGCAAATTTTGTTCATAAAGTCCAAACTATTTTGAATAAAGGCTGTGCAAAAAGTTGTCACTAGAAAGGCAGTTAGTCATGCTTTATGGGTCTTTGAGTTTCCCGATCGTGAGTTCAGGGCTGGGTAGGGTACGCAAGGAAGGCCTTTACTACGGGTGACCCTGCATTGATATCCTCTCCCGTAGTCTGGAGTGGCAGATGGGTGCCAATTGAGACCCGGTTGTAAAAGGTGTGGGATATGTCGCATGAGGTACGCTTAGCATTTGTTCTGTTTTGGGGTTTGTCTCCTGATATCAGGATCAAAGTCAGTAGCTTGCAGTGTCATAAATTCCTGCAGAGAGACTCTGTCACCTTGACTGCTCTCATCCTGCCCTTTTTCTATTCGGAGCACTCCTGTACTCAGGGGACACAGGGTGTTTATAAGGCAGGAAGGGGGAGGGCGTGTCTCCTCATAAGGGAAGTTCTCGAAATATAACAATATTGGAACTTCTTAGAGCAAGTTCACTGCTTTGACGGGGTGGGGGTGGGGGTGGGGGCATGCAGGGGGCTGCAACAGCACTGTTTCTAGCTAGTGTTTATATTGAGATCTGAAGCTTATTCTCCTCTATATAAACCAGTATGTACTCGATATAAATGATTTGAGTACTTTTTATAAGGTTAATTTCACTTCCTGATGTTAACTGCGTTGACTTGCTTTTCACAAGGTTAATTACACTATTTTTAGTCTGGATACATATGGAAGTCTGTCCTTAGGAATGGAATAAAGTCTTGCTTTTGAGTGGAACACAGTCCCAGAATAGTTCCCAGAAATTCAGCCACA
Organism: Petrocephalus schoutedeni; assembly: GCA_026780765.1. NCBI lineage: Eukaryota > Metazoa > Chordata > Actinopteri > Osteoglossiformes > Mormyridae > Petrocephalus > Petrocephalus schoutedeni. The sequence continues at coordinate 27,385,059 of JAODKL010000040.1, forward strand.
TTAACAGATAACTGAACAATAAAAGATAAAAAATTTGAATGGTTTGGGGGATGAACAAGCGCCAAGAAAAAATAACAGATGTTAAAAGATAACAACATACTTTGGTAATCCTGATTCATCCGGTTCACCTATGAAACTGGCAGAGTCAGCTGTGTGACATCACGTATCTACTTTATTGGTGCGAGCTTAGCGTCAGCAGCATGAAGCAACTAGCAGCATGACCATGCTTGTAAGCAATAACTCCTGATTTGTATTCCTCACAAAAGCATTAGCCACCAGAGAGGCCAACCTACTGCTGGCTTGCAGAGTGTTTGCTCTCGGAGCAGGACCTGTTTCTAGAATGTTTGTGAGTGTTTTCTAAACCCACTATTGGTTAGATAGGAGGGTATTCTGTTTATGGACTCCTGATGACCTGTTCGAAGCAGGCTCAGCTAGTAATGACATGTCTCTGACTTTCTCAGATGCTCACCTACTTGCGGGGTTTCCTTTTGTTGTTATCAATGCAACCACACACCCTTATACTTCAGTGAGATATGATGTGTGACGAGATTTTGTATGATTCCTCTGTAACTCTGTCCACGCTGGTGTAAACTGAGGGCGTTTTTGCGGACAAAATGTCCTGCTATAGATCACAACCATGCAGAAAATGGCATGCGGACTCAGCCAATGAAATTGGGTGTTACAGATCACAGGTTTTCAACATTCCTGAAGCCAAATGAAAACAAACCAAAGCTAGTGACCCCCTACCGCTAATGCATGATTACATAAATCAGAACCGTGGAAGCTTCAATATTTCTTCAGAATTGCTGTCAAGGGTCTACCTTGAACCTTTTTGCTCCAAATTGTTTATTTTTTTGGTTAACCTTGAATATTGAATGTAAATCGAATGATGGCGCCTCATTAATCGTTAACACTTCATTAATTTATGATGCATCTCTGTGGACCACATTCAACTGTTCGGGAGCCCAGGCTGAAAACCCCTGTTACAGATCAACAAGAAAGTCATTAACCAGGAACACTTCTGGCGTGCTGAAGTGGTGTTTCTCATGCAGTGCAGAACGTGGAATTTTGAATCCTCCTTTGCTAGATGATAATCCTAGTACTTCCAGTAGAGTTACTTAAAGCAAAGCTGATAAATGTGTTCAATGTTCGCTCATCAAAGATCATGTTAATACGTTAAGAAGTGAACCCGTGCATTAGCGGCATTAATTAGGTGTTAATGATCAAATTAATGTCAGTTCAGTATTTTTCAAAGTACCGACGTGTTTCATGAATGGCTGAGATGAAGTGATGCCCTGCGGCGAGTCACTGGAGCCTGGTCATAAACCCTTGGTGCTTCGACTCGCCAGCCCAGGCCCTATGGCAGTGCTGGCTAAGCTGGCCTTATTCCCCCGCCCCGCACCCCCACCACTACAAGAACAGGCTCACCTGTCATTCATTTTGCTCCACCCCGTCTCTGCTGCACGGCAAACGGCCGCCAAATGAAGCGGGTTGGGTGACGGGTGAAAATGCCTCTCTTGCCCGCATGGCATTAAATCGAGTGTGAGGTTGTACGCCACGGCACATTCCTCTCCGCCCCCCGGTGGGACGCGCTCCGCATTGTCATTCAGCTCGTCGCTGTGCTTCCGGAGGACTGAGGCCTGTAATTTGGAGTCTCGGTGAGCTGGCCCAGGTGACGAGTAAATGACGAGGGCCCTCAAGGCAGCGTCTGGACGCCGTCTGGCCAGGCATTACACTGCTGCCCCCACTTCCACCAGGGATTACCCTGCTGCCTCCACCTCTGCCAGGGATTACCCTGCTGCCCCCACCTCCGCCAGGGACTACCCTGCTGCCCCCACCTCCGCCAGGGACTACCCTGCTGCCCCCACCTCCGCCAGGCATTACTCTGCTGCCCCCCACCTCTGCCAGGCATTACCCTG
>JAODKL010000040.1:27399801-27418695 GCA_026780765.1 Petrocephalus schoutedeni
CCCCCCCCCCCCCCCCCCCCCCCCCCCGGCTCCCATGTCGCATTTATCAGTCACATGATTATCGTTGGTGGATTTAAGTTTGACAGCCGTCCTCATGTTAGGTTCATATCTAAAGAAAAAAGTATTTCGACTCCATCCCACTTAAGTGTAGTGCTGTAAAATAATGTCTTCTATCTGTATTCTTTTTATTTTTTTTATTGAATTGGAGATTTCTGATTGTGCCTGATTTTTCTGTGGGCATCTTCCAGGTAAAGTTATTTCCGGTGCGTGTGGAGAGGCAACCTGCCGATGAAGAGCTCTTCCCCAGAGAAATGTGCTGCTTACCCCCTAAACTGTCACTGCAGTCAGATTTTAGAAACTCCTTCTCATGAACTTCTAATCCCTTTCATGGCTCAAACAAATATGTGTTGGTCTTTGCTGGTTGGATATTATAAATCAGCTAATCCTTTCATATTCGAACAGGGCAATTAACACTATAATGCTGTGTGTGGGTTTAACGAGCTTTATGGTCGCATGGATGTTCGTTTATGCAGTTGTCCGGTGATTTCCAGTTATATGTTGTGCAGATTAGGAAATGGTACATCGCATCCTAATTTCTCTTTAGTCCGCATTTCATGGAAACATTCCATATAATAACATTGTTATATGCTATGGAGACAGCACCCCCCCCCCCCCCCCCCCCAGAAGAACAGGATGTACTTTCTGGCATTTCTGCAACTGGGTTATTAATGTTCCAGTGGCCATATATTATATTATATTATATTTTTAATGTTATAGCATTGTCTGTCTGTTGACCCTGCATGTGTCAAGCATTTTGGAACTTTGCCCACCCCCCACAGATCCCTCAGCTGGCTGCTGGAGGAGACACGGGGCACAGGGAGAGTTTAGCGGGGGGGGGCTTGGAGCCGCATGGCCATCATGCTATGGGTGTGAATCTGACAGCATCGCTGTGGAGACCTCTGTGCAGCATTCTATCTCTGTGCCTAAACTCCGCAGTCCTGGCTTCGGATGTAGATAAGGAAGATCCCGGAAAAGTTCTGGGGGGAAGAATTTGAAACGCATCGCCTACTCAATCATGGCAAAGAGTTTAACCCTCTCCTCCCCAAAATAAAAAATGTATCCCGATTTGAACAGTACTATGCTTTTGTGCAGTGCTTTTCTATTTCAAAACCTCCCCTAAAATCTCCCCAGTGTTTGCAGCAACTGTCCAATACATCAACATATTTTTTGACACAACCACTAGCTAGTCAGTTATTTAACTAATTAACTTATTAATTGAGCAGGTGAAATTTAACAAATACATGTAGTGGCTGGGTGCCCTTGAGGAGAGGTTTGGGAACCAAACTGGTGGCCCTCCACCCATTCAGCAGGATATCAGCAACTTTTTGGAGGGCAGAAGACATTCTTGTTCATTTAAAAAAAAAAAACAAAAACTGTACATTTCCATATGTTCTAATCCTAAATTCTGAGTACTTCCTTTCCAGATAAATAGCCTTAAACATTTTCTTTAACTGTTCAGCCAGCTCTACTTGCTATAGAAAAGGCAGCCAATTTATTGATGAGCCGTGCTTTGAGTCTCACTTCAGTGTGATGTGCGTGGTCTTCCCCATCAGAACATTCTACTTTAGGGGTTTCTTTTTAACTTGACTTTGCCTCTCTGCACAGGGACGGTGCTGTTCTCGCTTTATCAGCTTGTGCATAGATAGCTGATGTGGCGGAGCGTATGAAGAATATGTGACCCTGAAGGAAGCTGATATGTTAAGGACAGAAAGGACAGGCGTGAGTTTCCCCCTGGGGTCACGCATCCATCTGGTGCGGGGAGTTCATGGGCTGTGGCCTCGCCGTTCCCCATGCGCTTTTGGAAAGATTCCTGAAATCGACTTCCTGGGGGGAACGCTGACGACGTTCCCACTTGAACCGGTGTCAGGGAGCATCGCGTATCCGCGCCGCTCACCTCATGTCGCATTAAACGGTCCCAGGCTGTCATTTGGAGGGGACTGAAACAGCATGGGACCGTGACAAGAGGAGAAAGGGCGGATTTAGCCCCCCGCGGGTGAGCAGGACTGGGAGGCCGGCTGGATGCTGGGGCTGCAGCAGACACCCAGTGCTTCCAGTGATGGCAGTCGAGTAGGAGCCTTGGAAGACCCTCCATGAGGGCATATTATGCTCCGCTGGAGATCGAGCTGAAGAATACTCAGTTGCAGTCATTGTGTTATCTAGGACAAAAAGCATACTCCTGCCTCCGGAATTCAGTTGAAGGTTGTGAAATAACCTCTGGCCACTTGGTGGGACCTATGCCGCCCGTCTGTGTTTGTGTTGGAAGGAAGCTCACTGGTTGTCACGGCAACGTTGACAGTCGTCACAAGCCTCCATACGCCAGGTCTCCTCAGCTGCGCGCTGTCGGAGGCTGCGGTTTGCCGTCGTCTGACCCGCTGTCCTAGTTCTGTGGATCTCAACAGACGTGTTTAACCTCTAACGTGGTGAGACCACGCCATGCAGCCCCTTGTAGATATGGATGTTTTCCTTTTCAAAATATTTATGCGGGTGTTTAATTTTTGCTGCAGCTGTTTTCTTCTGCCCCCGGGCCAGACCTCTGCAGCCTTTCTCTGCGCAACCTCAAGTATCCTTCCGAAGGCTCTTTTTGCGTGAGAAGTTTGTACTACAAAGCGGTAAAGCGGAAAAGATTACTTTCTGTGAGGGGAAAATACTTAACTTGGATTAATTCGGTAAATATCTGGTTGTGTAACACCAATAGGGCAAACAGTACAGAGTGTAACTCGACCAGACTAGAAAACATTTGCTTAGCAAATGTAATACAAATATTTTCTGTACAATGAATGATATGTATTCTATGATGCCATTGGTATGTTAATTTAAGCTCACTTCTGATGATTTTAAATTTTTTTAAATTCATGACAGTTAGTTTGCGCTCATGTGAGTCTTGTAGCTATCGACCATAGTGACTCGTGTCATGCTCTCGCATGTACCTCAGTTGCCCCGGGAACATGGTAAAGAGCTTTATGGGTGCTTCCTGGCATCAGTGTGAGACTGAGCCAAAGGCCAGGCATACATGCTCTAGCGCAGGCCTTCAAAATGGATCACCAGCTCAACGGTATTTCCAACAATCCTGGAGACCCCGAATTTCCTATCGACCTTCTGGAGCTGTCACTTTAAACGGGCCTTCTCTTTGTTTTTAAGCACACCTTTTTTAAGCACAATTCACTGCAGTCCTGCATTCGAGAAGCAGGTACGGGAAATGGGTGTTTTCATATCAGGGGTTTGAACTTTGACTTGTGAAAAGGTTCCCCACCCTGCAGTAATTATCCCATCTTGCATCATTGGGCACAGATGTGTGCATGAATTGATATTCCAAACAACCTCCACGAGTAAGACCTTTGCAGCTCGGAGCACAGCTGTTCTGAGAAGATGAGTGTTTTGTTTAGTCACGCAGGAGGTTTATGCGAGTTGGAATTAAAATGAAGGTGAGTTTCACTAATGGAGACGCCGATGGAAGTGCATGGCTCAGGCCTGGAGGGAAGTGAGCATTGAATGGGAGAGCGGCCCTCGGAGGAGCCTGCAAGTGCGCCGCACTGCAGCTAAATGCATGTATTGAGGCATGAAATGAAATACTGTAGCAGCATATTATTGGTATCTTAGATATGCTAGGAGCTTTAATCCTGTTTTAATATAAATTATTTCGCTTTTCTTGCATTTTCAGGCATTGTTAATCAGCTGTAAAATCTGCATATATTCAAATAAGCATAATCCCCTGCAATTCTACATATGAAGTGGTCGTGGATAAATGTGTAAGAATCTGCAAGTTAGATAGGAACTGATTATTTTTATTAATTACGGTGTTAATGATGAAACGGTACATTTTTATATAACAAAACTGCAATGTAGTGAAATATTTCATATGTAATGTTCTCCTGAGTTATACTCTTTTTATATCGGTTTGAAAGCAGCTTACCAGTAGTTTTAGCAAAACAGGGTGTGGCTGCTTGCTATTCCAGCAGGCTGAATATCCCCTGTAATGTAACTTGGGAGTCCTGTCCCCCACATGTTACTGTGGATGGCCCCTAACGAGACAGTAAATGGCTTTGGAGAGGGATAATGAGGCCCCGTGACAGGTGCTAGTCTGGCAGTGGGTGGGGCTTGAGGGCGGCGGGGGGCACTCACAATGAGGGTAATGCCATGGCAAATGATGGGCTCTCTTGTTCATTCTCAATGGGCGAGCTCTGAATAGCCCGTCAGGCCACCCAGTTTACACACACACACACACACACACACACACACACAGAGCGATCCACATGGGTGCTTCTGAGCTGCTTAGCACAGGAGCTGCGTCGCTGAGATCAAAGTGCCTCCTGGAATCCTCGCAGTGCAGTGCCAAGAAAAAAAGTCACAGAAGAGAATCGGCTCGTACTGTGTGGTCTGGAGAGGCCTCAGGCTTCAGCCTTGCCGCCGGGACCCCCGGAGGACGTTTCCCATCAGTCTGCGCTATTCCCACCCCTGCATTGAGCTTAGGGTGGATGTCTCATAATTGTGTAAGGCTTTGCTAACCTTTGCCCTTATTAAGGAAGCTCTTCTCCAGAGTCCCCCATAGTTTTAAAGAGTATTAACCCCTTGTTAAGCAACATCGGTTAACGAAAGCTGCAGTTTTATTGAAGGAGATTTTAAACGGCCTCTCGCACTTTATTTTACAACTAACGCTGATGTGGAAGTTTTGGCTTTAACTGTCACGTAATGTCTGAAGCAGATGTATGGCAGGTGATGAACGCACATAGTTTTCGAAGGAGGTGGTTGATTGATGGATAGGGAGTTTTGGTCTGTGTCCTTAACCCAAAATAACTGCAGTTTGGATCTCCTTATACTAGTCTGTGCTGCTTCTCTTGTGAAACTAACATTTGCGTTGTGCTAATTTGGTTGCGAAATGCAGCCATATTAGCCCACCCACTTTGCCCTGCCCCCGCCGCATCACCCTCCCTGTCGCCCAATAGGCATGGCACTCGGTGCGCCGGGGAAGTGGCCGCTTCAGCCAACAACTCCCATTGCACCGTGGGAATCGCTTACAACGCGAAGATTGGCGGTGAGTGCTTCCACGCCGCAGTATCCCCCCCAGCCCTCCAGGGGGAGACTGCTGCTTGTTATCATTTGGGAGCAGGCTGCAGGTGTCAGTCTTGGCTGAAGCGGATCCCTGGGGCAGGAGGGTGACCTCTTTGACTGTATACCCCTCACATAGGTGTACGCATGCTGGATGGTGACGTGACCGACATGGTGGAGGCCAAGTCCCTCAGCCTCCAGCCCCAGCACATCGACATCTACAGTGCCAGCTGGGGGCCGGACGACGACGGCAAGACCGTGGACGGCCCCGCCTCCCTTGCCCGGCAGGCTTTCGAGAACGGCATCCGTATGGTACCTGCTTGTTTGCCCTTTTCCTTTGCCCGTTACTCTCCGGCGGCCTGTGTTCCTCCTGGCTCCCAGCGTGCAGCGATGCCCTGGATGTCCAGCGAACGCCTAGTGTGTGTTTGAAAAACTAAACCAAGGTGCCTTTCTTTTGTTTTGTGTTGACCTAGTAGCGTTGAGTGATGCTTTCACTCAGGTAGTTATGTGTTGAGAGAACACAGTGTGAGTTTTACATGGTTAAATACTGTTCTCTCAAGACTGAGCAGAGTCTGATATTGTGCATCTTTAATACTTTGGCAGTATGTCCAGAAATACATGTGATCCACGACAGAAAAGCTGTCAGAGAGGTTGAGCTGAATGTGACAGGACATCTCTGCTGCTCTTCATTAGCTGACAGCATAGACTGATTCGCATTTTATTAAAATGCTAAATGGAGGACAGAAGGAATGTTTGCTAAGGTTTGAATTGACCCAAGAAAATGGTGGGGGACTTCGAAAGAGTGCATGTGTCTTTAATGAGAGGAGGTGTGAAGCTGGAAAAGGCTAATTCTTTCGGGGCTGTCATGCTGTTGTCCAGAGAGTGCAGGGAACATGGCAGTTTCTGCAGAGGTGGATATGAAGCCCTGGATTGCTGTTTATGTTCTCATGCCTTCATGCTGATCAGGTGGCCGTGGAGGTGAAGCCCAAACAGAGATGGCCAGGTTTAACGGGGTCCAGCGGTGCAGCTCTGTCTAACCTACTACCTTGAATCCTGATATCTTCACCGGTCTCTCTCTCTCTTTTAAAAGCGACCACATTCTCTCTCCATGCTAATTAAGCTAATATGAAGTGTTACTTGGCCCCAAAGGCATTGTGGGACTTTAAACTGGATTGTGAAAGTACTAGTTGCCCCTGTGATCTTTTTCATTTTTATGCTTTTAAAACTGGATTTCACACAACCACTGCATTTCGCATGAGCATAACGTACATGATTTAGGGTGATGTATGTACATTTATCGCAACAATATAAATGTTCTGCCCCCACGGTTGCACGCTCAGGTTTGGGTTGCTGTACAGTCACATCTGGGAACCACATGGTCGATCTTCACCTGAGGTTGCGAGTACAACAGCACGATCCTTGGTGTGTGTGACTGTGGACACACAAAGGTGTTTATTATAGACACTGGCTAAGAGAATACTCACATGTGAAGCATGGCACGGGTTGAGATACTAAGTGCGAACAAAATACTATTCATTGTAGTTCCATTTTTCTGTCAAAGCATTCTTTTATCCATTATTTACACTGCAGTTGAAAAGCAGGATGGGGACTAGAGAAGTGGAATTGCCTCTCTGTCTTTGGTGGTGTATAGCAAGAGAGTCTCAGCCAAGTCTGATTTTGTGTGGTCTGTTATACAAGCGACTTGTCGCAAAGTACTTTTGAAATTAATTTTACTCGGAACTATAAGAACAGCTGGGGAAAAAATTGTGGTAAACAAGTGAAAATGCCCCCCAAAATTGAAGAATGTGAGTTAACAGTGCATAAAATTAGCAAACAAGTCTAGACGGTATATAAAATTGACGTGATTCATGTGTGCATGAGGACAGCTGCAGCTCAGGGTCGGTGACCTCAGTGAGGCTGCTGGACGCGGCATTCTGTGCACGAGACGGTCAGTACTCTGGATTGTGGCAGAATGTGGATCCCTTCCATGGATGCTGTTGCAAGCCGGATGTCTGGATCCAGTTGATGATCTGTTAGCTCAGGTCCAGATGGCCCCAAGAGGGAGACTGCAGGGAAAGTGGAAAAATGCCCCAAGTATTTTTTTTTCTTTTTAAAGTTTTTTGATGAATAGGTTATACAGAAGTTGACCATGTGCAATTAGGAATGGCCCCAGTGAAACGTGTTATGGTAGAGTAATCGAGCTAGAGGACATTCTGTCCTTCGGATGCAAGGTAAACCAAGACCCTGACTCTCTGACATTATAAAGGATCCCTGGGCATCTGTCGGAGAGTAGGGGTTTTACCCCGATGTCTGCCTAAAATTGCCCACGGTGGCCCTTTCAAAATCTGGCTTCCTGATCATTCCCTATATCCAACTGGTGAACTCTCTCCTGCCTCCTGACCACCTTAGCTGCTATGTGGTGAACGTACAACGGGCTACACATTGGTGGTGGTTAAAATGGTTCTCCAATGGTTCTGTAAAGCGTTTCGGGTGTTTTGGAAAGAGCTATATAAAAGTAACATTCATTCATTCATGTGTCTGACCATGCGAGAGACTGACAGCCAGTAGGCTTAGCCTGGGCTGCGTTGGATGACAGCCTTTCTGCTCAGGCCTATGGTCAAAGCACAGCCTCTGCTCAGAACCTTAACGTGTTTGAGGTCGGAAGCTGGTAGGTCATTCTACAGGATTGGACCTCTCTGTATTGCTGGGTTTTGTTCCCTTTTTGGACTTAAAAGTAAGAAGATCAATTATATGGAGTAACCCGGGAGGAGTAGTAGTTTTAAGTTGTCTTGGTATAAGCCCTCTCAAGGCTTTTGAAATGAGATGTAATGTTTTATACTTTTCCTCTCGATTTGAAAAGCGGCATGAGTTGGCAGGTCAGTATGGGACTGATGTTCACATGTTAGATATAAAAGTTCTAGCAGCTGTTTTCTGAGCCAGCTGGGGATTGCTCAGAAAAACACCAGCAACTGTGTGGACCAGCGCTTCTGAATCACTCAGAGATGGCATATTTCTGATCACCCCTGGGGGCATTGCAACAAGAAATGGACGTAAAGTATCTCCTTTTTGACAACGGGAGGTTTTTGTCAGTTGTCAAACTAAAGACCCCGCTTCCTGCTATCCGCACAACTTAGTCGGACAATGTGCCAGAGTAATTTGATGTGTGTGCTCTTCTGCGGATGCAGTAACAGCCCTCTCGTCTTATTGGAGTTTGGCAGAAGGAAGTTCTGCTTCGTCCGGTCCCAAATGTCCTTTTACGCAGGTCTCGGCCTGCCTTAGTTGCTACCTCTGCCACATTGTCAGTGGACCATTGACAAGCTTGCCTTTTTAAGATGCATTACCTGACACACTGCCAGGGAAATGTCATCCCTGTCATGTGGAAAGTTTGGCTTGAGCAATGGCTGCATGCTGTTCAATTTCAGGACGTAGTAGCAGCATGTTGTTCAATTCTCACTCCTTAATATATCCTTAACTGATAGTGTAGCCTGCACTTTCTACAGTGGGTCTGTACTTTTCGTTATGATATAAATGGCTCTGTCTTAGGATCCTGTTAGCAAGGAGGGTTTACAGGTGTGGAGAGAATGGATGAGGTAAAAACAAATTTGTATACCACTGCTTCAGAGAGGAAATGTTTTTTTTTTATCAATATTATTTTCTGCATATTTGTAACTAATGAAGCAACCACATTTTTTTTTTTGTTTTTTTTGCCCTTTGTTTTGGAAGCATTAAGGCTGTTAAGGCTGACATGTGGCAGTGTCCCCCACAACAGTCATCACTGCAGGTCCAATTGCATCGAAAACCGTCAGCTCAGGCGCCCATAATAAGGTCCGGCCATCTCCCCCTTCATAAAGAGCGTTTGTCGTCGTCCATGGGTTGCTTTCAGATCACGAGGAAATTTTTAAAGCAGGATTATCGGATGGAAGAGAAGCCATAAGCCTGCTGGATGATAATGAGAAGCGGCTCCTGTGTCAGTGGGGCGGCCAAGTGCAGAATCTGTATGCGGTCGCATGCCCTGCCACGGTCGCATGCCCTGCCACCTCCTCCCGCAGTCAGGCCCGTAATGTGCCCCTTTTGGTGGTGGGAGGGTCTCTTGTGATGATCCCCAGAATTGATTGCCGGGGGGCGTATTCCGTCTCTGTGTGGCTGGTTACCCAGTCTCTGCGAGCCTCCCCTGCGCCACACGCGGTCGCGTGGGCACGTAAACTGCCAGCGTTTACATTTGCATAATATTTTTTTAAAGAGCTTCTGAATAAGCAACCCCGAGCCAGCTCAAGGATCCGCATACATTATTGTCTCCGTCAGCTGAGAGTGCCAGGCGGCCAGCACTCGAGGACGGCGTTTACAAAGATCACATTCAGCTGACGTCCGCAGAAGACCTGGAATGAATCGTGCTTTGAGGCCTTTGTGCGAGCCGCATTGTTGTGCGAGGCACGGAGGGGATTCATCTCAGGCCGAAGAAGGCTTCCCCGAGCCTTCCCTTTCGGCCATGTTGGCTGCATAACTGCGTGGGCCAGGTCGTCGTAATCATCTCCCACCCACAAACGATAAAGACTATATGTTTTATATGTCTAATTGAACTTATGGACGGGCAGGCCTACTCTTCAAATTTCTCGCCTGTAAATGACAAAAGAGGTATTCATGTAGAGTGATGGAAAGATTGCTTCCCAGCTGTCACCTGAACAGAACTGCGGCTGTCTTTGGAAGGTCCAGATTCTTGGGGGTCTCTAATATTAAAGCACTAATTAATTTACCGTTAGTCTTTGTTCATGTCATTTACAGCATCTAGGGGCATTACCGGTTCTATCAACCTCTTTCAATGTATATTTCTGCTAACACATCCCAGAGAAGTTACATTTCTTTCTCTCCCTTGCTCTCTCCCATTGGAAAACTTTTATTATAAACAAGCAAATATTTGTAAATGTGGTAAAATTTTTAGTCAGATATTAAATTAAGTTAGACTCTGACATGTATTCAGTGCTAATGTACTAAACATTTAAATTGGGGTGCTGGGATAGTTTTACAGTTTGTATTTAAATTTGTGCCCAAAAAGAGCCTGGGTGAATGAGGAGAGACTCATACAGTTAGGGAAATGTCAAACTTTGATTTTAATGGTAACTCATGTTGGCTGGCATTGAGGCCAAATTGCTGGTGGGAGTTTTACTTACACAAAAAGTTCTGAGGGCAGAATGAAAAATGATTGATTCACACAGCGGGACCAAGGACCAAGAGATCTGATTAGTTGGTCTGACATCTGACGATCTGATTGGTTATCTCTCTGAAGCAATCATATTTCATTCTGCCCTCAGAATATTTTTGTGTAAGCAGAACTCCCTTAAGCGGCCAAATTGTCTCTAGTCTTGGTTGCAGGAACATGGGTGAATTGTTAGAAAAAAAAAATTGGCATAGGAACTCATTGCATGTTTATACATGAATTATCCTGTTCATCTAAGAATGCAGCTCATAAACTGTGAAGCATGGGGTTTGCATGAGATAGCAACACTTTTATCTTGTCTACATTCAAATTCTGTGGGATCTAAGGGTTTTGACAATATGTAGAGTAAATTGCTGTTATTGTGGAGTTGTCTTTACCAGCTGTGGCCAGTTGTTAGTCATAGGTATGCCTGTACTTGTAAGCTGTAGAAATTCAAGCAGGCATGCATAAGCTTGTGTGTGTGTGTGTGTGTGGATCCTGAATGGATCACTGTGTGTCTGTGAGTGTATTCCCCGTGATGGAGTGGCGTCCTCGCTGGGGTCTACCGCTGCTCTGTGCCCTGTGCTGCATGTGATAGGCTCCACGCACAGTGAGCCGCAGTGAAAATTATGAGATGTGTGATAAAAGCCTGTACAATGTAGTAATCATAGTGAGCAGTTGGGGTCACCTTAAATTTTGCAATGGGGGTTGGGGTTGGTGGCGATGGTTAAAATTGTCAAACTTGGCGACAGTGGAATTTTGGTCTGGGGTCATGAGATGGCCACATGGGCTAAAGAAATGTGAACCTTATGGGCAAACTTTGACTTGTTGTTTCTCTACTCCACTGGTTTTGCTTATTGGAAATGTAGTTCTTATCTCCAGGTGCAGCTTATCTTTTGAAGTCAGTGTGGGATCCAGTTTTCATTGCTGGCTTCCTGGGCCCGCACCCCCAATACCATATGTTTTATTTAGCCTGAAAATGGATCCCTGTGTGTCTGGGTGACAGATGGCTTTTATGTATGGATAGTTAGAGCAGGCTGGCTGTAGGCACCTCCAGGTCACTCATGGCACTGAAGTGTATGAGCTCCAGTGTTGTGAAGCTGGTGCTGTTGTCTGTTGACAGGGAAGAAGAGGCCGTGGCTCCATCTTCGTGTGGGCATCCGGTAATGGAGGGCGGAGTCGGGATCACTGCTCTTGTGACGGCTACACCAACAGCATCTACACCATCTCCATCAGCAGCACGGCCGAGAGTGGGAAGAAACCCTGGTACCTGGAAGAGTGTGCCTCTACCCTCACCACCACCTACAGCAGTGGAGAGAACTATGACCGCAAGATCGTGAGTTTTCAAAGGCGATGCTGCGCTCGTGCTGTAGATTCGACTGTTGCGTAAAAAAAAAAAAAAAAAGCCTCCAGATAAATCCTCATATGTGAGCTGTGGTTTTACAACATGGTAAGAACTTTTGAAGAAGTTTCTAAATTGGTTTCAGATTCAGACAATAACGTTCAAGGGTGAAAGGCAGCAGTGTCATTTTACAGCTTGTATCCATTTTCACGCAGACTTCTCTGCCTGGATTATGTGATTCCTGTGTGTTCTTTGTAGGCTGTGACCATTTTAAATTCATTTTGTATTTGCCCGTCACTGAATCTTTACTCAAATTAATATATCACGTAATGACACCTTTTGGGTTCCTATTTTCATAGGATGCTGCTAATTTTTGTAAGACTTCCTTTATACATTTAACTGGTGGATTTTTATACTGCTTTAGTTGTGAGTAGGTTCTTAAAGTAAATTACTTGTTCTGGCGATGGACAGTTGGACCTGGCCCCCAGGCCCGTTCGCCCTGATGCTGGAATGGGTATTTCAGCGTAATGGAATGACTGACAGTTTTTCAAAGTCTGTTGTCTGGTTCTGGAATACTGTAATTAGAGCGAAATTCCCCAGGCTGGAGCAATCAGCGATTCCGACATTATCGTTCTGCTGTAATCACTATGAAGTAGAAGAGCATTTTCCGTGCATTTAGTAAAATCCCAACCATTTACCTTCACGGACATCAAACCGCGTGAACAATGAGCCATGCAGCCATAGGCTCATATTGGTCAAGGATGCTGAACTGGCCATACGCCCCCCCCCCCCCCCCCCCCCCCCCAATTTGCTTTGGGCCTGTTAGTTTGCGGCAGGATGCCCTATGTGCACCATACTTTGTTTTTATTAGCTACGCAAACATTTCACTTTTAAGCCAACTTCTCAGTGTTTTTTTTTTTTTTTTTATATATGATTAGATTTTATATGTAATTTATGTTATGCAATTGCAACTCTTCTGCCGGTCATTAGTGTTAAGACGGCCTGACATCTGGAATGTTTTCCTAAGGCTCTGCTAGCTCCAGCCAAAGGCCTCTTGGTTTGCTCTCACCCCATTACTCTCTGTCTGTCTCGGCCGGCAGATTACGACGGACTTGCGCCAACGCTGCACGGACAGTCACACGGGAACCTCTGCCTCTGCCCCCATGGCAGCTGGGATCATCGCCCTCGCCCTGGAAGCAAAGTGAGTCCCCTGGCCCACCAGGATTGGCGGCTGCTCATGTCCCCCCCGCCGGGATTGGTCAAGGCGGCCGCTCATGTCCCCCCCGCCGGGATTGGTCAAGGCGGCCGCTCACGTCCCCCCCGCCGGGATTGGTCAGGGCGGCCGCTCACGTCCCCCCGCCGGGATTGGTCAGGGCGGTTGCTCACGTCCCCCCGCCGGGATTGGTCAAGGCGGCCGCTCATGTCCCTCCCGCCGGGATTGGTCAAGGTGGCCCTACTTATTAGACAGGATGCTTATTTGGCAGCACTGTTAGGTCTGGGATATAGAGAGAAACCCCTTTCATTACATTGCTGAAACATTTCATATAGGAAATATCGTCCCACATGAGTGGAGCTCATAATTTTAGTTTAATCTTAAATGTGACAAGCTTCACTTTTATCGGAGTCTATTCCCAGAAAGAACAAAACCCTAGGAGTTTTTTTTTGGCTGCTTGAATTTCACTAGCTCTACCAAATAATGAATATTTTCTGTCACTTATCTTTATGACCGATAAACTGGAGCTGGAGTCGCATAAACAGTCAGCCATCAATATCAGGAATGGTCTGTTTTTGTGGCTGGGCTGCTGTGTGGGGCCATGTGGATTGGTTGGTGGGGCTTCTGTCTAAGGAGGCCAATGACACGCCTGTCACGCCGCTGAAACAAGACCAGCTCTTTTTTCTCCCAGGAAGTGGGGGGTGGGGCGGGGGATTGAGGCAGGAGACATGGTGTCCCCCACGTCCTGCATTCTGCAGCTGGGCAGATGTCGCACTCCCGGAAGTGTCTGATGGGTGAAACCCCGCACACATTTCTATTAACACATTCCGGTGTGGCAGTGGTGCAGAAGGCCAGATGTGGGCAACAGTCTCTGCTTCCGAACTACTGCTCCCAGACGTGCCAGGGTGGCTTATTCCCAACCTGCGTTTCGTCGAGTGACATGTGACCTGGAGGCAAGGAGATTTAAGCTGATTTAGACTAAAGTATCTGCTGTCTGAATACATATGTGCAAATGCTCAACCATTGTACACAGCTTGACATAGCACCCTGGGAATAAACCATTGGCCTTCAGAAAATAATAGATGAGTGCGCTTATTAACAAGGTGGGAACCTGTTCGCTTTTTGTGAGTTTTTGTGTCACTGACTGGGCAGCTAACACGACTGACATGCTAAAGAACTCATTCCAGGTCTGCAAACTTGAACCCGTTCTGAAATGTTTTGAGCAGGAGTTCTTTCGAGCTTTGACTGGTTATTTTTGCAGACAATATTGCCCAGTAATATTACAGAACGCTAAGGTATGCTTGGGGAAAAGGGGCCTTTGTATAACTTGAATAGTTGGTATCCACAAATTCACTCCATATGTTGTTTCTCACGATTGGAAAGAGGCTGATTACTCCCTTAAAATATGAAAATCAGACCAAAGAAGTTTACTCTGCGTGAGGCTCTTAGCTTAGGCCTATTCAGCTTTAAGCAATAGCTGCGTAATTTATTGTCTGGA
The DNA here is from genome assembly GCA_026780765.1 of Petrocephalus schoutedeni. Lineage (NCBI taxonomy): Eukaryota > Metazoa > Chordata > Actinopteri > Osteoglossiformes > Mormyridae > Petrocephalus > Petrocephalus schoutedeni. The sequence goes on from JAODKL010000040.1 coordinate 27,414,149, forward strand.
TTCATTAGGTCATCCCTCAGATAGTTTTCCTTTGCAGAGCTGACCCATAATCCAGGATTACCCTGCTGGTATATCTGCTTTCTCCCTAATAAGCTCAGGAATACGTAGATTGCTGTGTCACAGGAGCTCTGCGCCTGCTTTCGCGGTTAAAAGGTCTTTTTCCTTGTTGTTTTCGATGCTGATGCAGTGTGTTCCTGCTGATACCTGGGAGCTTTGCTTGTCCCTGATCAGTCCCCGTCATTTTGGTGAGCTCTGAGGAGACGGCTGCCTACCGAGCCTTCAGGGCTGCCCTAGAGGGCAATCGATCTCCCTTTTTTATTAGGACCGCTTGATGTTCAGCGACCAAATGGTTCACAGTCTCGAGAGCATCACTTTCCGGAACTTAGCCACCGATAATGGGACATGCACTCCTTGGATTCTGGTCGCTGTCCTCTGATTAGCTCATTGTTTTAAACTATTCGTATGGCACTTGGAGGAAGAGCTGGAAATGTCCACAATACCTTGGTTGCTGGGTTAGCGATTCTTTTATTATTATTATTATTATTATTATTTTTTTTTTTATAATTTATTCATTCCCCCCCCTCAAATCTATGACAGTCCCCTTTTAACCTGGAGAGATGTTCAGCACATCATCGTGAAGACCTCTCGTGCTGGTCATCTGAGTGCTCCTGACTGGAAGACCAATGCTGCTGGATACAATGGTAGGTTCTTCTAAACCTGTGTTTCCCAATCCAGTCCTTGGGGACCCACAGACAGTCCATATTTTTGCTCCCTACTGGGCGCTGGGAAGGAGCAAAAATGTGGACCGGCTGCAGGTCCCCAAAGACTGGATTGGGAAACGCTGTTCTAAGCGCTTGACGTTTTTTTGGTGTTGATGTTCTCTTAATCTTCTGCTTTTGTGTGTCTGGAGAGATGCTGTTGCCTGCTGGATCCTTCACCCAGGTTAGGTTGCGGGCCCGTGATTTATCTTTCCATTCCGTGTGGTGCCATGGCCAGCTGGTATGGATCCAGTGCTGCCTCCGCGTGAACACCAGGCAGGTTAGCGAGACCAGCTGGAGGGCGCTAGAAGGAGTGCCGTGCTAGCTGTGCTGAGCTCCCCGGCCCCTGTTAGCATTGCCCCAAAGGAAGGGCGGAGCTTCTCCTCGGAAAGCCGCGTGTGGTGGGGATGCGGCTTCTGCCCCCCACTGCTCCAACTGCTGGCCGACCCTGCCGGTCTTCCCCCGCTACTCTCCTTCTGGGGAAGCAGCTCGCTGCTGGCACTCCGCTGCAGTGTGTGGACTGGGCGGCAGCCAAGCCGCGCTTCAGACCTGTCTGGACCTGATCCAGCAGCCTCCACTTTCGAGGGATAGAGAAAGAGAGGGAGATTAAGCAGGAGGTATTTGGGGGCTGGGTGCACTTATAAGGTCTCTGACAGGCAGAGCAGAGAATGCCTCGCTTAATTACACTGGGAGTAAGACCTTTCACTCCATTATGCTGCTGTTATGTGTGGAGGAGGCCTTTCTGTGTCTGCCACTTTAGCAGGCGGAGGGCTTCCGATGGCCTCGGCTCTCTGCTCGTCCAGACCTCTGATTTGTTCTGCTTCTGGTCGTTTCATTTTCTAACTGAACTTGTCCCTAGATAAACTGAAAACTGGGCTCTGCCACAGATGTGCTTTTCCTGTTTTTACTTTTGAAGTGTGTGTGTGTGTGTGTGGGTCGGTGGGTTTATGTATATATTACATTGTGGGGACCAGATGCCCCCATAGTGTGATTAAAAACCTGTTACTTTGGCATTGTGAGGACCCCACAAAGAGAAACTCCGTTTTATAAAAATTTGTCGACCGCAATCAAAAAAGTGAAAGTGCCGCAAGTCTTGTATTTTGTTTGGTTACTTATGGTTTAGGTCACAGCTGGGTAGGGGTTAATGTTGTCATAGGTGGGATAAGGAATATGCCCATAGAAAAGATATAAATACAAACCCGTGTGCGTGCGAGCGTGTGTGTCCAAGTGTGTGTGTGTGCGCGCATGCACTTGTGTGCACGTCTCTGTGCGTATGGGGGGTGGGGTGTCCTGTTATGTGGAGCCCCAATCCCAACACCTGGAGCAGCTCTTTGAAGTGTAAACTACGCAGACAGGCAGCTAGAAAATGCCACTCTGGAATCCCTCCATATGGGGAGCAGAGCTGGGGCCGCTTACAGCCAGAGAGCAGTCAGCCTGCCGTGTTCCCTCCCTGCACCTCTGCGCTCCATAACTCCTCACTTGCGAGTCCCCTGGTACACGCTCCTGCTCTTCAGGTGCCTCTGCTTGCCGGGGAGTGTGTGCATTCAGTGCCCTGTGTTTCCACTTCTCTCTGTTTTCAGTGACTTAACCGTATTGCCGGTTTGTGGACACGGTGTTAAAAGCATCAACGAGCTTTGAGAAACCACATAAACGTGGCTGATTTCTGATGTAAATCAGGTGACGGCTTACGGTGTATCGGAATGGCGCTGTGAAGATTGCTAGTAAAAGGGTAGTGAAGAAGACTTGAATTAAATTGCGTGAAGCTGGTGTACCAGTGATGAGAAGAGATTTGTACCAGACTACAGTGAATCTTCTCTCTAGGCAAGGTAAAGCTGTGAACCTGCCACTTAGCTCGTGCCCTGTGGGTCGCTCTGAGCTGGGTGGCCAGGCCCTGAAGAGGGGCCGAGCCAGCTGACCTTTGCCTTCTCCCTTTCCCAGTCAGCCACCTGTATGGGTTTGGGCTCATGGACGCCGAGGCCATGGTGAAGGAGGCTGAACGCTGGAAGCAGGTGCCCCCTCAGCACGTGTGTGTCGAGAGCGCCGACCGTCAGTTCAGGTATCCGCGCCACCCCCTGGAGGAGCTTCCCGGAGCCTCCCCGGAAACTTGTCAGCAGTTTATTAAACTTCCATTCGTGCCACAGCACTGTAGATAAACCTCGAATTTGTCCTGTCCGTTCCATCATGGGTCAGCTTCGAGTTTGTCTGCATTCCCACAATCCTCCTGGCTCACCCGTGTTGCCCCTTAACGTGGATTTAATGAAGCATCGCATGCCACCCTTGTATGTTGTCGTAATTCCGGAAATGAGTTTCCTTATATAAAATAAACCTTCTTTAGTACGCTTCAGGAATTATTATTGAACACAAAATTAGCTTATGTTTGTTCTGTTTCCCAGAGAGATCTGCACACGTACTGCGCAGTTCACTTGTTTATTACAGGATGTTCCAGTTGGAAATGCGTGTCTGCTGGGACGTCTCCGTGTGTTTGCTCATTTCACGTTGAGGGTTGTGATTTACCAGTGACGCACACCACTGCTATAGCTGCTGGGTTTCCTATTCAAGCAGCCAGTATCCAATTTAGACATGCATTCTAAACTGAACGGTGGCGATTACTGTGTTCATGATTATATCACATTGTAGGCCAGCAAGGATTGTTGTCTGGCAGTTGTTTTGGCATCGTTGCTATTGCGCTGGAACAGGTAATCTTATCTTTGGGCGAATTGCCTTTGTACTTGCAGAAGCGATTTGTTTTTATGAGTAAGTGGGTCTGAAATTTTCTTTAAAATGGCCAAATATGTAATTTGGACATGAAAGCAAAGTGGACTTAACCTCAGATGGGGGCTCAATAAACAAACATCTGAAATCTAAAGCTGTGTTTACCATGTTTCAAAATACAATGTGTTCTGCATTGTGGGGCTGCCAATTTGGAGGACTGAATTGAAGCAGGAAAGCAGTTTAAATTTCTATGAGAAGATGTGGTAGAATTAAAATGAGAGCAGAAATCTATGACTGTTGAACTGGCAAACAGTTTAGATTTGGGTGCCATTTTGATTCATAAATTAAAATGGCGTCTAAAAATGTATAGTGGTGTCTCTTACAGAACTGAAGTTAGGTGGAATAGTTGACTCTGAAATCTTTGCTTACCTTTTTCGTCTCTAGGCATTGTTGACATTGTGTGCTGTTTGGAAGGACATTTAGTTTAAATTGTCACACTGAGGCCCTTGTGGCAAATGTCAACAGTGCCTCTTAAACCGCTAGCAACTTCTGTAGCGAGACGAAGGGTAAATTAGTTCAGCTGGGGATATAAATCATGGTGGAACAAAAGTGTCCACACACAAATACACAGGTACAGGACGGCGGGCCCTTGGTGTCTCACACATATACACACACACACACACACACACACAGGTACAGGACGGCAGGCCCTTGGTGTCACACACACAGGTACAGGACGGCGGGCCCTTGGTGTCACACACACACACACAGGTACAGGACGGTGGGCCCTTGGTGTCACACACACAGGTACAGGACGGCGGGCCCTTGGTGTCACACACACACACACACACAGGTACAGGACGGCGGGCCCTTAGTGTCACACACACAGGTACAGGACGGCGGGCCCTTAGTGTCACACACACCGGTACAGGACGGCGGGCCCTTGTTGTCACACACACAGGTACAGGACGGCGGGCCCTTGTTGTCACACACACAGGTACAGGACGGCGGGCCCTTGGTGTCACACACACAGGTACAGGACGGCGGGCCCTTGGTGTCACACACACACAGGTACAG
>JAODKL010000040.1:27425213-27435944 GCA_026780765.1 Petrocephalus schoutedeni
GCGTGTGCTTACACTGCACTCTGTAAGCAGGCCAGTAGTAGGTACAGCGGTAATCAGGGGAACGGCCAGGAGGGGGCGCCTGGTTGGTCAGATGGAGCGGGGGGGGCTTATTTCATTATATGGATGTGTGATGTCACTATTTGCATGTTAACTCTCCCTTAGGGTGTAGTAATAATAAGAATTATAATAATAATAATGTTTTTAAAAAAATTTACGAATTAATCGCACGTTTTTTTTCTGTTATTAATCGTCATTAATTGCACCTAACGTAAAGATTTATGCACCAGATCCCCAAATTATTGTATAATTAACACAAAGGGCATCATTGTCAAAAACTCATTAACCTATTAACTTTCTCTTTTTTTAAATTACAGACTTAAATTATACAATTTCATTGCCTGAACTTGATTTTGCCTCTGGGGTAGCTATTCAGTTTAGTTATATTACCATTTATTTATGCAGTAAACAAAAGTGTTTCATCAAATCAGGGCAAGAGGAAAATAGCGTAAAAACTAACAAATTATTGTGCGATATAAATGTTATACAAATTGATTGTATATCGTGGGTTATATGCAGTAAGTTTGAAAAATGTAAACATCTTATGTAGTTTTGGAGGCAAAAAAAAAAAAAATCTAATGATATTTGCCCCCCAGGATGTGCGTGTCAGAGTGCCCGTCCGGCTTCTTCCGCGATGACAAGCGCCGCTGTAAGAAGTGCTATGCGCCGTGTGAGAAGTGCGTGGGTGGCCGCAGCGACCAGTGCACCTCCTGCAAGCCTGGCTACCACCTGAACGAGGGCACCAACAGCTGCGTGTCCGGCTGTGCCGATGGGTACTACCTCGACGACGGCAAGTGGAGCCCCCCCGTCTGACCCACCCGGGGTGCCGTGACTGCTGTCCTGTTATTATTTATTATTTATTGTAGAATGAGGGGGCTTTACTGTTATAATAAGACTGGCGTTAAGTCGGAAAAATACCCCTAATACTTACCATATGGTCTAGACATGCAGAGCAGTGTCTTGGGTAAGCAGTAGTAAGGGGATGCATAAATGGATGGATGCTAGTAGTGCATTCTTTTATGTACAGCACTAGTATGATTTTGTCTCATGCAAAAATAGACCCATGCATTGGATTTTAATGCAGCACAAAAATGTGCTCCGGTATTGCTGCGTTTCCTCGCTTTGACAGCTCCTCCTCTTGGGTTGCAGATGCGAACGTTTGCCGGAAGTGCAGTGAGAACTGTAGACGTTGCGCAACTTCCAGCATCTGCACAGAATGCAAACCTGGCTTCAGGTGAGGAGCTGCCCGCCAGCCTTTTAAAGAGCCCTTGGTCCCATGTGCCAGGCACACCGGAGCTCGGGGGCTCTGACCAAGACAGGTGACCAGATCGAGTCATTCTCAGAGGAATGTGCAGAAATCGTCAAAAAAAAAAAAAAATCTACTGACTTCCAAGAGAACAGGATCAGGAGACTTGACAGGAGAAGGGCTGGCGGCCTGTGTGAAAGTCAGCCGGACTGACAGCACGTGGCGTAACCACCACGGTGCTAGCGGCTTCATTCCCGCCAGCTGCTTACTGCTCTCGTCCCTCCATTCTGTTTTTGGAAAGCTGAGTCCCAGTAGTAAGTAATTAAAATATTTACTGGTGAAAACAGTAACCCCCCTAATGAAATGGAGTAAAAATAGCTCCACAGCCCCCGCACCCCGCTGTAAATAATTAACGAGTCGCCTTTGGTCATCTTTCCGCAGCGTTCTGTCCTGCATCCTGCCCTCCAGCCTGTGGCCTACATTAGTCGTGCCCACCCCCCGTGACTCAGAATGTCACATACTGGAATTGACATTTATATTCCTTCAATGTGTGTACCTAGTTTGTGAGAATTACAAACCGAAAGAAATATATTGTCTCACTCACCTCTTTTCCCGGAGTGTCTGTCTTCAGATGTGTAAGGTGTGTTTGCTGACTGCATTAATTCTCGGAATTAATGGTTGTTAAAATGACATTGTTGAAGGAGCATTTCTGTCTGGAATACATCCTATCAGTACTGACTCCCTTCCTCCCCTCCCTCTCTCCCTCTCTTTCTCTCTCTCTCTCAGCCTTCAGGGTAATAGGTGCCTAATGAGCTGTGAAGCTGGCACTTACTATAACGGCCACCGGAGGGCGTGCGAGCCCTGCCACCGAGCCTGTGCTACCTGTGCAGGTGAGCTGGGACACTATGCCTGCCAGATGATGTCCATATGGCAGGGAGCCGAGGCCTCCTCTCACAGGATTGACTTAGGAGGGCTTGGCATTGATCTGGCCTCATTTCCAACTGGTTCTGCCACAGGTACTGGCATAGAGGCGTGCACCAAGTGTGCCAGTAACTACTTCGTGGAGGAGTGGAGATGTGTGTCCGCCTGCAGCGTCGGCTTCTACCTGGCTGAGCAGACCTCAGAAAACGGAGAGACGCAGAAGGCCTGCAAGAAGTGCGTGAGACTGCATCAATAAACACGAGTGCATTAGAAGGGCTGTAGGGGGTGCAGAAACTACTGTAGGGGGTGCAGAAACTGCTGTTGGGGGTGCAGAAGCCGTTACATGTTGCCCAAACTCTCCCCGCAGCCCAGTGCACTTGTAACTTGACCTGATAGACCTAGATTATGCCCGTGCGAGCAGGCCGCATGCAGAGCATTGCTATAAATTGAGTCCAGATGGACAGTCCCAGATGATGCTGACGTCAGTGATGGAGTCTGTCGATGTGTGAATGTTTCATGCGGCCTAATGCAGACCACACAGATTGAGGAGCGCTCGTGTTTGCATACTGTAGACGCCAGTTTGCTGTCCTAGTCTTCCGAGACGCGGGGCTTACAGTATAACTGCTGTAGCCCCTCCTAGCTGCTGATGGTTGCTTGTGTACATTTGGGACAAGCAGGTATAGAAAATGGTGTTATTTTTTGCTACACCTGAGTGGAATTGTGGATGGATGATCACCCTGTAGGCTTTGCTTATTGGGAGGAGTGCAAGTTCCCTGACTGATCATGCCCCCCCCCCAGGTGTGACACTAGCTGCTACACGTGCTCCGGCCCGGGGGACAGGAATTGTACGTCCTGTGTCAATGGCTACAACCTGGAGCGGGGAGTCTGCACCGTCAGCACCATCTGCAAAGATGGTGAGTATGGCCCTCGTCGGCTCCGGGTGGCTCTAACCCTCGGCTCAGCTTTGCGGCGAGGACATGCTTAACTCGTGCTGCACGCCAGCTGGCTTTTGAACGTGCTTTTTCTGGGGTTGCCTGAGATCCGATTGGACGTGAGGTCTTGGTGCACTGGTGTGACTGAACAAAGTGGCTCCATTGTATCCCAGTTCATTAATCGATGTCAAGTTAACAGTTGAATGAATGGTGAAGCCTTGGCTCTGTCACTGCTTCTCGGCGCAGATACCTTTGTAGGTTGGGGGGAACATCCTTTGTACCCTGTTCCATCTCAAGCCAGTACATCTCAACGATGGTTGTAAAAGGGCCCCCCCCCCCCCATTTGATCCTGACTCAGTATCGGTGATGCTTGAATGTTAGAACGTTTTTATCCGGTTGCAGTTGTACAGTTTCTAATTTCTGATGTTTCTCTCTCTTTTTTTTCCCCCAAATTTCTTATCTCTGTCCATATTGGATTCCAATCACTTCCCGCTGGACCACAAAATCCCTTCCTGTCGACAACCGTTACTATGATGGATCAAAACCTCTTTGCTGTCACCTGACCTGGTCACCTGACTCCCACCTATCTGCCTGTCTGACCAATCAACCTCTTCTCCTTCGATTCCACTGTCTCTTATTGCCTGATCTGTGGAAAGCAAATGAAGAATCTTGGGCAGAAGGAAGCTTCTGTGTACTGGTCAAAAAGAACAATCTGTGTCAGCGGAAGGTCCTGCAGCAGCTGTGTTGTAGAACGTGTTCTCTAAAAGGGTGACCGGACGTCCCGGGGGGTGCTGTGCTTCTGTATGCATTTATAGCGATAATTTATATGAAAATCTCTGCCTCCTCCACTCCAACTTTTCTAAGGGAACAAGTCAGAGGCTCAGTGACAGGACTACAACAAACCTACCTTTTTCTGTACTGGGACGTGTCATCAGGGTGGAGCGTGTGGAATTTTTTGTCAACGTGTCGTTATTTTGTGACCAAAGCATCGATGCCAAATTGATTTTTACCTGTTCAGAGTAGGATTTGCAGTTTGTGCGGGGGCCATCCTCACAGTGTTTTACCATCACTGCCCCCACCATCACCCTAACCTCCTTCTCCTCCCTATCATGAGTGTGGCGTAAAGATGAAAAGCTCTTGAATGCTTCCCCGTGTGTACTGTAAATAAATATGAAAAACTTGCTGATTTAACATTAATGTTTTGAAGCAGGTGCATTTCAACTTGGAAAGTTTGCTTATAATCCACAGCTGTGAGTACATTTCTAATGGACTTCACTTCATCACCAGGTTCCATGTTCCCCAGCTTAGAAATCTCTCCCTTCTTGTTGAGCCTGGGGGCTTGGATGTATCGTTCCAGACGGTAATGTTTTGTTTTAAGAGCTGCATTTTTTTTATTTTATTTTATTTTATTTTTTGCTGCTCTTGTTTTAACCTTGATGCTGAAGACCTGGGTTGTGTGCCAAGCTGGCTGGTGAGCATTTTGTCCCTTGCGCATGCACACAGAAAACTGCATTTCAAAAATTTAACCCAAAGGCGTGCTGCATCTTCAGCTTGCCGGCTGTTAATAACTGGTCCGATCCATACCCATTGTTGATTGACATCCATATGCATGCATGCGCGCACACACACACAAGTTTGCTCCAGGTCTCACAAAGCTGCTCTGTGTGGAATCCTCGCCTGCCAGAATCGGTTCCAGTACTGTGCCATGCACGCGGATTACAAAAAACGCGGATTCTTGTTTTGCTTATGAACATGCTGGAACAGTCATATCAGTATTGTTCTCCTTGCCCGTATGTTCAATCACTGATTTGTGCTCCTCTTAACGATCAAGCTTTTATATGGTCATTAATAAAATGTATGTTTTTAAAACTCATTGGCCGCATGAGAATGACAAACAAAACATGTTCAATGTACATTTGATGCTTTTAGGACAGGGGATAGGTCAGGGATCCCTTTGCTGGCCAGTGGCATAATCTGGTGCTTAAAAAAAAAATCCTTCACATGAGGATCTCAAGCAGTTTCATTTGTATCTCTGATTCTGAGCCTTCATTAATGTATTTAATAAATAATTAGTAGAAATAGAAAAAGATAGTTCAGTATAGGTTTTTCAGGGTTAGCTTGCTTTCCTTTTTAAACGTTAGTATTGCTGTCTATTAGTGATCGCGAAGTGTAACTGGTTGATGTAGCATGGGTCGATTCTGACTCCTTCTCATCCTTCTCGGCCCACACGGTCTCCCTAGTCCAACATGGGCTGCAGGGACAATGATGTCGAAAGAGAACCAAGAAAGGAAGCCAATGCATATCTGGGTCATTCAGTCTGCCACCCTGTCATGATGTGGAGCATGAGACGCCCTGGAGAAGGAAGGAAGGTTTGCTCCTCTTGGTGGCCGTTGGGTTGGGAGTGCATGTCGTGCAGCCAGACGTTACGTTCTTAATGTGCTTCTGAAGACACGGCCTCACAACTAAAGATTTGCCTTCATAAGATTCTAGGTAATCTCAGAGTTGCCGTTTTGCCCTTTTGATTTCGCAACCTCATCCCTGCATGTTTCAATGCGCACTGTTCCACACCGAGAGCTTCAGGAGCTTCAGTGAGAATTTATGCTTGGTGGAAAGGTCCAAGTTTTGGTGTGGTATTCTGTTGTGGTGCAATCGTAATAAAACAATGGAACGTTAGTCAAAACCAGATAGTACAATGGGGGAAAAAGAAAACCAGCAGAAATGCAGAAAGGAAAAGAGGGGATGGGACTACATGTAGGCTTTAACCAGAAAGATACTGTGGGCCGCAAGTGTTATGCTCGGCTTTACAGTACCTTATAATGATGTCAGGTTTGAAGGGTTTTTTAGTTTTTTTTGTTTTGCAATGATAAACACTTGAGTTCTGGTATCAGTCACAGCAATGTAGAGTAGTGCAGCTAGAAAGGAATGTTGTTAGTTCCCCAAACCATTCATTATATGAAAATCATAGATTTACTGGCGTAGTCAATAGCTCCTGGTGTTCGGTGTCTGGAAACGGTGTGGGCAATTTAATGAAAGCCTGGCAGATATTTGTATCACGTTTATCTTCTTTGAGTGTTTGTAATCAGCCTGTGAAAGGGCAGGGCTCTGGCCAAGATGCTAAATAGGCCATTTTGTCATTGTTACAATATTAGGGCATTTGCATTCAGAGAAGTCCATTTGTTATGTACGAGCAAAGCAACCTGCCCTTTTCTCCGTGGCCCCGGCGACACGCACGGCTCTCTCCATTTCAGTATTTCTGGCAGCGGCCAAGGGTGGGTGCCTGTGCTGGCTGAGTGGCCTGCTTGTCTTCAGAGAGTCCGCCCCAAACACTGGGCATTCTAGAACTTTGACAGGTGCTAATCAGAGTCTGAAAACGCTGCTCCAGCATTACCTCATGTACTCGCCGTTTGTTTGTATGAAGCCACACGCACACGCGGACACGTCGCTCGGAGGTGGGACGGTACGGAACCATATCATGGCTTCGCTTGACTTGTCTCTTGGAATCCACTTTTGGAATGGTCTTATGGCTGATCCAAACACCATCCATGGTTATCATCAAACAGCTGGAATCTTTTGCTTAGTTTTTTTTTTCATGAATCTTAGACACATGGTCATTAAATCACCCTTTTCACATTTTCATTCCAGTTGTAGGAATTAAAATAATTTTTTTTTTTTAAAGGATGTGAGTGCTAGATGCCATTTTTATTTATACAGGAGATTTATGAAACGGTTGTTGTGTGATCTGTTCTGACAGAAGGTTCTGAAATTGTGTGGTACCATTTGAGTATATTGCTGCCTCATTTTATATCAGTTTTAATTATATATATTCATAATTAAAATATTATGGTTTGTAAAGATTATGTGCAAATACATGCAAAGTCACTAAACTAATATTATGTAACTAATTATATACATTTATAATTTGCTTTAGGTAAAAAAAAATGTTTGTCTTTCTGTCAAAGTAATGTACATTTGTAAAATTCAGTCTACCTGTAAGATATTTGAATCCAGTTGTAATTGATAATGGCCAAAAATTGCTGTTTCATATACAAAAAAATCAATACTTAATTACTTTTTAGCTATCAAGTCTAATATGATGATGGTTTCTTTGTAGCACATAAAATGTATTCAAAAAAAGTACAAACAAGTCTCAAATGTCCCAAGATTATGGTAGTTTGATAGTGAACATTGTAAAATTGAAGTGATATAAATACCTTTTAATAAAATAAAAATATGTATTTCTGAAAAGCCGCCTACACATTTAATGACATTATTTTAGAAATCCTTCATTTCTGTTGTTTGTGCCATCTTCAGGGGTGCTATAAACACTGCAAAAGGATTAAATGTCACAAGTGGTTATCAAATGAATTGGCATCCATGTGTTTGCGTCCATGATCCCCGTAAGCAGTTCGAAGGCGCATGGATGTTAGTGTCCGAAAAATGAGCAAAATGGCAGCTTCCAGCTTCTGAAAGCACTTCGAGTTCAAATCATAGCAAAATGACACATTTTAATGTTCATTGATTTTTCTGTGCTCATGACTGAAGTGTCATGTGCATCATATATAGGGCAGGTATAATATAGATTTAAATTTTTGCTTCATTTAAATAAAAAGTTTATCAATGAGTTTTATAAAGTTATAAAGGCTCATTTGGACACTATGGAAAAATGGTACTAGGCAGAAGCCGATCTTTTTCACAGGGAGAGCTACTTTTACAAAAAAAAAATACTTGGGCATGCTACTGGATCGCAACGGTGTATTTTAGTTGTATTACAATCGACTTGCTTTTCGACCAATCGGCAACCCCTCCTCTATAACATGGTGTACAGGTGGGTCAGTGCAGGTGGCACTAGATATTTTGGCCCTCATGAAAGCATATCCTATTGGGCTCCAACCAAATACAATTATGCTCCAGACTTTTTAGCGGAATCATCCTAATTCGCACGGTGTCCCTGGGTCCATGCATCACTAATATGTCTGCATGGGAAAAAACCTTGCCCAAAAAGCAACAAGTCATTCTTTCTATAGACATGGCATTATTTGGTAGCTCGAAGTGCCCTTTCTTGTGCCCATCGATCTTTGTTCTATCAAAATTAAAAGATCCATCAAGTGATTGGACAGCAGGCCACCAGACACACAATGGTGAGCTGCCCAAAAATGAACCGTGATTGTCTTGGAAAGGTGACCTTTAATGGCCGTATCCAGCACAACTGTTAAGCTAGAGGTCTCTGTGACTAAAATCAAACAAAATATGTGCACCCTCTTGGCCTGTGATTCTGTCTGCTCCTAGTAATTTGAGTTACAGCAGTGAAAGGTGAGCACAGATTTATTGTTTTAATCCCTGAAATAAAATTACATTTTGTCTTTTTGCAATAAATCCTGAAGGCATTAAGTTGGACTACCATCAGACAAAGTGAGGTTGGCTATATGTTGATTTAAAATTTTGTTGCTATGTGAAAATACATGCCAATTAGCAAGTAATATATAGTTAAAGTCTGGCTGAGGTTATATCATTTTTTGGGGGGTGAAGGGGGGAGTTGATGGTTATAACGTACAAATTGAACTCCTTTGTGCTTTTAGGAAGCAGCCGTTGCACAGTTATAGCTCTCACTTTTTTTTTCTAATTAATTGTGTGTTCATAGTCATTTTGTATCTTTATTCTTTTATTTTGTTCCCTGTCAAAGGTTCTGGACTCTTTTATTCTTCTAATAGATCTATTGCTTGGCAAAGCTACAGTGTGTAGCCTGGAGAAGTTAACGTTACATTTTTTTTTCCAATATAATATGTGCATACCATGCTTTACCATGAATTACCATGCTTTTTGGTTACGTTCGTTTGTTACACCATCACATTGATTCACTTAGTCGTGAGAATGATTAGGAGAATGGAATAATAATCATTATTCCTCAGCTCATTGTAGTGTTAATTTCACTCGTTAAGGGTAGTACGACTTCTCTTGAAATCCAAAAAGTTAAACATTTTTATTTAGTATCTTCCTTATTACATAAAAATTCACATAAAAACACAGGGACAACTGCCTGAGCAATGGGGTTGGTTGTCACAATATGTGAAAGTACGTTCGGCAGGTGATCACTTTTTGTTGAGTCAAGCAGTCAGGATGCTGATCTTTGCCTCAGAGCTTCAAACGTCTACATGATTCCTGCATGATGTGCTTACGCTGAGGTGTTGTCACAAAATGTGACAACCATACCTAGGCTGCGCTGTGTTGTTGCACATGGCGTTTCACTTTGCCAGTAAAAATGATCACCTCTGTCAGCCGCCAAAGCTAAGGAGACAAAGATGCCATTCTCCTCAGGTGCCTTCCAGAAAGCCTCATGCGCAACAGAAATCACGCCAGTTTTGGCTACTTTGTACAGGGCACAAATATATCTATGATTGCAGTTTGCCAGTCTGAGCATCCAGTGGTCACAATTCTTGTAACCGGAGTCTCCCGTCTCACGTGGGCTTATGGCTTCATTATGCCGGATCGATAAAGTATCACCAAAGGGGCCCTCTGTCTAAAAATCTGACTTGTTAATTTGCTTGCTCACTCTGCGAGTTTGTATCAAACAGACCTCAGTTTAATGGAAAGCAGCTGTAGCATTTAAATGGTGTGTGTATGGTATAAGTATAGAAAGCTCTGAAGAAATACAGCAGTGTTTTTTTCCTTAAATTTAACACACCTTTTAAATTCTTTACATATTTCCATTTCCATGTTGTTCTCGCTTGGTGGACCATATGTTATTCATTTGTTATATTATGTGGATATGGATGTGTTCTATATGCTATAATTTAAACCCATAGAATTCCAATATGCTTTCGTTCACCACACAGACCAGATATATTTCCTGAACGCCTTTGACTAGGAGACTAGGAGCCCTGAAAGAACACTTGTTGTGTCCTCCAGGCCGTCCCAGGCAGTCAGATCACACACTACAGTAAGTGGCATCCACATAGTTTGCTCCAGGGACAATGAAAATTGCCCCAATGTGGAAATGGCCCTTGAGAGGGAACAGTCTGTAAACAGGATGAATAGGAAAACATTTTTGTAGACAAGTCCCTTTTAATAGAGTGATCCCAATTTGATTTAATCAGCTGGTATTAAACTGATGTGATATGCAGCTTTGCATGCAGCTTTACTTTGTCCTTTAGCCGGCCCAGGGGATTTTAACTGCTATATCGTCAAGCCCCTATGAAAAACACAAATCTTCCTTAAGATACATTATTTGAGGAGCATGAAAAGACACGTTTTTTCAGAAACTGTTTTACAGTAAAACACTAAAAGAGTATGACGAGACACCACAAATGGAAACCTTTATTTATACAGTTGTCAGTGAACAGTTTAATGTTTTACATGGCGTGAGTAGATTGTTGTCGCCAAGGCAAGTATGTCAGTGTCAACAAGATACAAACTAGCTTTATATTCACGACCAACAATGATGTTAATGATGATAGCTATCTGGCTGATCACGTTAGCGAAATAAAGCTTTCCATACAAATGCTACACACGTGGACAAAATTGTTGGTACCCTTCGGTCAATGAAAGAAAAACTCACAATGGTCACAGAAATAACTTTAA
>JAODKL010000040.1:27445671-27479094 GCA_026780765.1 Petrocephalus schoutedeni
CCCCCCCCCCCCCCCCCCCCCCCCCATACCCGCAGGTCGGTACCTGAATTCCCGGCGGTACTGTATGGAGAAATGTCCCGATGGCAGTTTCGCAAACAGAACCACGGGGCGGTGTGATGACTGTCTCCCGGGGTGTGTGTACTGTCGGGACAGCACCCAGTGCCTGAGGTGTCTCTCGGTTTCCAAGAACCGCCTGTACCTGAAAGATGGCCGCTGTGTCCACCACTGCCCCAGGTTCCTGCCTCCATATCACACTCTCAGAGAAAAAACACACCTTTACAAGTAGATTCTGGCTGCATGATCACAGTTTTCAAACTTTTTGCTGTACTTTTCACAAATGATTAATATAGGTAATTGTGTATTCTGTACGTGTGTGTGTGTGTGTGTGTGTGTGTTGGGGGGGGGGGTTTGCATAGATCACTTTTGAGGACCAAAATGTCCCCAAACTGTGGTAAAACCAGAAATGTCCCTACTTTTGGGGACATCTTCTCAGGTCCACATTTAGATAACCTCAATTTTAGAAAAATCTGTGAATGCAATCAAGAAAGTAAAAAGTCTTGTATTTGGCTTGATTACTTATGGTTAAGGTCAGGTTAAGGGTGTCCTGATTGGAATTAGGGTTTTTCCCATAGAAATTAATGGAAGGTCCCCATTACAAATACATACAAATACATTGGATGCTTAAGTAACTGGAGCAACATTACAGCAGTCTCTAAAAATGGAAAGTGTTTACACAATTTTGGGCACTAATATATATGTGTGTGTATGGGTGTGTATGTGTAATATATATAGTTGTTGATCCTCGCTCTTCGGGCTTCAGTAATGGGTCTGTGAATGAAATTGAATGAAATTGGTGTGGATGATCAGACAGAGTACGGCTGTAAGGAGTAGGCTCCAGGCTCCTGATCTGGGTAAGTGCTTGGAAGATGGATGGGCAGGCTGTGAATGACCATACAAGCATCTTGAGTGACCTGGGCCCCCATTTTGAGTGGGACTGAGTGGTTTTGGGGCTCCGCCTGAGCGATCTGAACATCCCCCTGTCTGCAGGGGGTATCCCGATGGCGATGTGTGTAAGAGCTGTGCCCCGCAGTGCGCTTCCTGCGAGGGCAACGCCACCACCTGTCAGGCCTGTGTGGAACCCTATGTGCTGCATGATCAAGAGTGCCTGGAGGCCTGCCCACCAGCACACTTCCCCCGGGCGGGCGAGTGCCAGCAGTGCCCCTATGCTTGCCAGGACTGCACTGAGCTCGGCCTATGCAGAGGTGATGGCCCAATCACAATCACACAATCCTCTCCACAGTCCTGCTCAGTAGCTTGCTAATGAATCTAACGGTCATCTGTAGGCTCCCAACCTGGGAGATGTGGGGTAGTGCTTTACCATCAATTGCAGTGGATTTTTGATGAACTGTTATGAGTTATGCATGAGATTCTCAGTGTGGCATGGTGGATCGCTGGGTAGCAATGTTGCCTTAGGCTTCTAGGGTTGGGTGTTTGAGTCCCCCCTCCACTGTGTGTGTGGGAGGTTTACATCTCCCTTGTGTTGTATGGGTCTATTCCCCAAGTCTGCAGGTGGGTGAACTGGCATCTTTAATATGTTCCGTGCCTGAGATTGACTGGCATCCCGTCTAAGGTTACGCTGTGTAGTGTGATGCCTGAGTGAGGCTCCAGATCCAAGATGATCATCCAGATGAAAGTATCTTTTCATCTGTATTTTCTATATGTAAAAACCAGTTGGATGTAAAGTCCAAGTAAAGAGGTACATTGTGGGAAAGGGCAAGGGAGATTTTGAGGTAGGGTAGATCTGCCACTACAGAGTCATGTGATATTAAGGTAATAGGTCTCCTAGGCTGCTGTGGAGCTAGAGAAGGAAGGGTGACCTACTGACACGTGGCCTGCTTTCCATCTCTCCATCGCTCTCACAGAGTGTGAGACGTATTACTTCCTGCACAAGGGCGGCTGTGTAGATGACTGCCCACAAGGATTCTACCCGGACATCTTGCAGCGGGACTGTGTGCCGTGTCACGCTGACTGTGCATCATGTGACGGGCCGGATGCCGACGACTGCAATGCGTGCGTGGACCCGAGTGCGGTACGCTACAGGGGGGCGTGTCTGCCCGAGTGTCCTACCAGCACGTTCCATGACATCGTCATCAACGAGTGCAGGGGTATGGCTGGACTTACAGCACCTTACAGACGTTTCATACTCGATGAGTGTGTAATACCTTACTGTCTCCACAGAGATAGTACTCTCATCACCAGTGTGCTCCACCCTCTTCCTCAGATTGTGACGAGTCCTGTCTCACTTGCTCTGGCCCCCAAACCAACGCCTGCAGAAGTTGCCGGTCAGGCATGAGGATGGACAACCATGGCCACTGTGTCTATTTCACTGAATGTTCCTTGCGCACGTACATGGACCAGGACGGCAGATGCCTGTCATGTCATACCTTCTGCCTGCGCTGTCTGGGGCCCAGCAAGTCCCAGTGCCTCAGCTGCAGCGAGGGCCACTTTCTGCTCAGTGAGTGCTAACCCCATCGTAAGAGGCACCGTGCAGACCAAACAATAGGAGACATGTAAGGTGCTTCCCTTTTGAAGTTCAGGTACCCAGTTCCTGGTTCAGAGTTCCTGGGCTGTCTCGACCAGGAACTTTTATAGCTCCAGGCCTCTCTCATGTGTTGCTTTCCCACTGCACAACAAGAACTGTGACCTTTAATGTCAGATAAGTACGGGAGATGCAGAAAGCTTGTAGATTAGCTTCACACGTCATTTCACACAAAGCTACACTGAGGAATCGATCACGTGGTCCAGAAATACAGGACAAATCGTGTCCCATATTGTTTCAAAACAGGACACAGCATTTCATTTATATTTATACAGGCTGCAAAATGTTTTTAATTTATTATTAAATCTGGTCAGCAGATTGATCTTTCATCTTCCATAGGATAAAAGTAACGTAAAGTTATTCCTAGAAACTTGTGCTGGCAAGTTTCACTGCTAGCACTGACAATAGGCAAAAATATTTTGGTTATTGATCTAATTTTATGACAGAAAAAAAGGCATTCATTAATGCAATGTATTTCATGTAATTGAGAATAACTGAATCTGCTCAATTCTTGCTCCAACATTTTTTCCCATATTTCAGTTAGTGCTGGTGCTTGTGGTCAACCAATTAGCACAGTTTATAGCTATGAGCCTCACCCAATAGTTCTTGAATGAAAAGTACCTACTCTAGAATAAGGACTCAACAATGTTCAGGAACTACCTCAGAGAAACTAGTTGGACTGAGTTCTTGCAGTGTGAATGGGACACAAGTTCCTAGTTCCCGAAAAAGGTAGTGGTTCCCAGTCTATAGTGTTTGAATATAGCAGGTAATAAGCTTTGCCCTTTTGAACAACCTGAGGCATCACCTTATTTGAAATCTGAAGTCTGGCTATGGCACTGTAAGTAAAGATATGGCGGTGCCATTATTCACCAATGTGGTTGTTCCTCGCCCTCCACAGACCACACGTGTGTGGAGCAGTGTCCCGCTGGCTTCTATGTGGACCTGGAGCAGCGGCTGTGCGAACGCTGTCACCTGAGCTGTGCGTCATGCCGGGGCAAACACAGCATGGACTGCCTGACCTGTAAGCCCCACTTCTTCCACATGGGCAGGGCCTGTGTGGAGAGCTGCAGCCCCAGGTAGGACCATAACAAGGGGTCGCACTTCAGCACAGCCAGTCAGTGGCTTCCCCAGTAATGGCGAGTCAGTCAATGCAGTCACAGCCCTTTGCACAGGACCCCAACTTACCCACACCATACCCATCTCTAACGTGGAATCTGGTGGCTCCCACTCTAAGCCATTTACAGTTTCATAGGATTTGTGCTGTTGTGTTGCATTCCAGTCCAATCAATGAAGCATAATATGGAGCAGTGTTTAAAGTTATTTGTGAAATCTTACCTTTATTGCCCACTGTTAAAATGCATTGGTCAATCTGTAGCATTTATATTTATTTATTTAGCAGATACTTTTGTCTGAAGTGCTGTACAAGTGAGGATCACAGAGCAGGCTTAGTATTCTTTGAGCAAATGGGCTTAAGATCCTAACTGTGATGTGATTACTCTGCCAGCCACGGGATTTGAACCCAAAACCTTCCTCTAGCATGGATTCCGCAGTGCAAAACCACACACTGTCTAACATGCTGACTAAAGGATTGCAGGTCTAAAAAACGTAAGGAAAAAGTCACAATCCAATTTCGCCATTCTGAGGAAACCCATCACCTGCTTTTCTACCTGCAGTTACTATGCCAACATGTCTTCCATGACCTGCATGAGATGTGATCCCAGCTGCGACGAGTGCGACGGTTCGGGAAATGCCCACTGCCGCAGCTGCAGGAATGGATTCTTTCTCATGAAGAATCAAGGACGATGTTTGCCATCCTGTCCCAACGGCTACTATGAGGACAGTTCCAAGAATACCTGTGAGAGGTGTCATGCCACCTGTAAGACCTGCAGAGGTACGAGAGCTGGTGCGGAATCCAGAATTCATACAGTCCTGTCAGACTCTCTGATTATGTTCCTTTCCATAGCATAAATTGAGGCCGGTTTTGAAAAAAGGTCAGAATGTATACAGCTAGCCCCCGACTTACGATGGAGATGCGTTCCGATGACCCCATCATAACTTGAAAATATTGTAAGTCGAGACATGGCCAAAAAAATACACACTCTAACACTGAGACTACTGAACTCTCCATCGCTGGCGAGAGTGAGGCATCTCACAAAGCGGGAGATGCGTACCTCCTGGCAACGTCCCAACGTGTCGTACCGCATACGCTGCTACAACTGCCTGCCATCCAGAACTTAAAGTATTTTTACAATTTTATCGTATGACTAAGGTCATCGTAAGACTGAAAAATCGTAAATCGAACCATCGTAACTCGGGAACCATCTGTATTATCATCAAAAATCACTAGCCCTGAAGCAAGCCCATTTCTGGCAATTCTGAATGAATATTAAGAATAATGAATATTCTTATGTTTTAAGTTATTGGGACATAGTTTATTTATTGCTTCTTTCAAAAATAATAATAACAATTTTATAATAAAGCTATTAAAATCAAACCAGTATTCTGCCACACAAACCTGACCAGGTCTAATTCTTTTGGTGTTTGAACGCATTGTTAAAACTACGTGTGTTTTTATATTCTCAGATCAAAGTCCTCTGGCCTGTGACTCATGCTACTTCGGCTACTTGCTTGCTGAAGGAATATGCCAGGCCCAGTGCATGCTGGGAGAGTATGCCATTTCTATGGTAACTAATCCTTGTGTCCCACGACACACTCCTAATATGTACACCATAAATAACCTGAGTCAGCTTCACTAGTTTGTTCACAAAACCATTTTGAAGGAATGATAACTGACCCTTGGGGAGCCTGAATCGAGTCTCTCTCCTCATCTTCCCTTGATGCCGCCATACTGTCCGTGGCACTCGTGTGATTCTTTTCTAACTTATCCGACCTTAAGTTCTGATGGTAGCACGGCCGGCGTCCGGCGTCGGTTTGATCTTCCCGCCAGAGCCCCAGACTCTGTGAGCCGTGCGATGGGTCCTGCATGGCCTGCAAGGGACCCGGCATCCACAACTGCACGGTTTGTCCTGCCTTTGAGATCCTGTCTGACGACGGCCGCTGCCTCACCTGCTGCAAGGAAGACAAGGTCCTAGACGGCTCCCCAATGCCGTGGGAGTGCTGCAACTGCAGCGTATCCCAAGGTGAGCGACTCCTCCTCGGCAGGTCACCTCCCTTCCTGTAACCCCCTACCCCCCACTTTCTTGTAATGTGTCACTTTTCTTCTCTGCAGTCTCACATTTTCTGTAAACGCTCAGAAGGATGAACACGCTAATCTGTGCTTGTACATCAGGGCAGAGGGTGGCTCAGTGGGTTAAGCTCTGTGCTGGTGATTGGAAGGTTGCCAGTTCAAGCCCAACCTCAGCATGTCTGTGGGCCCTTAAGCATGGCCCTTAACCCCCAGCTCCCTGTGCACTGCGTGAGGTGGCTGCCCTTCATGTGGTGAGGAGCTGAGAAGACAGTTTTCCCATGGGGATCAATAAAGTATCAATTAATTAAAAGTCATCATCCATTTTCTCAGCATTTCTCCTGGCCTGGGTCTGGAGCCTATCCCAAATACCAGATAGGTTGACTAGATGTCTTTGGACTGCAGGAAGAAACCTGCACAACACAGGGTAGACGTGAGCGTAAAACACACACGTGTATTTGTGTTTCTATCTCTTTGTCTGGACCATCCCATTATTTTTATGGACATAACCCTAATCCAAACACTAACCCCTACCCATTTGGTCCCCACAGCGTAATATATACACAACCCCCTCCCCTCCACACGCGCACACACACACACACACATACAGCAGAGGCAGAATTTTAACTCTCAGCTCTTGGGCTGTTAACCTTCGGTCTGTTGCCATAAAAAGTCATTCACCCTTTCACACTGTGCCCCCTCCCTTGCCGTCTCCTTGTAGATGAATGTGCTTTGAGCGTGAACTTCGAGTTCCGCGACGAGGAGGACTACGAGGGGAAGCCGGCCCTCTTTGCCACCACCTCCGTCTTGCTCATCGTCGCCATCGGCGTCGGCATCTATCTTTTCCTGAAGTCGCGCTCTAAAGAGGCACCCAAGCCTAAGCCTGGAGGCTACGAGAAGCTGAACAGCAGCGGCACGGGCCCCTACGGCAAACCCATGACCTCTTATGAACCCAGCCGCTCAGAACAGCTGGTGGAGTTCAATGACCGCGCCGAGGAGGACGACGACGACGAGGACATCGTGTACATGGGCCAGGACGGGACAGTGTACCGCAAGTTTAAATACGGGGCTCTAGACGATGATGAAGAAGATGAACTTGAATATGATGATGAAAGCTATTCATTCCGATAGTTATACAGGTGGAATAATTTTTACCCTTGTGGTGAGCGCGTCCTCCTTAAGGTGCTCCTGACTGTACCCCACCTGGCCACCCAACTCCCTATTTAAAGCTGATGACATGGTCTGTTCTTGCTGCCCAGCTCCCCTTAATCGGTTTCTTTTTGACACATAAAAATCCATTTACTAATTCACATTCATCGACCCAGAACACAGTTACTGTCAGTTTAAATACTTTTAACTTAAACACGACAGGATCTAAAAAAGGATTCCTCACACTCCATACCACCTTAAAACAGGGCCCTGTTTTCCACGAGTGACTTATTTTTCCATTTAGGATGAAAGGAACAGTAAGAGCTAAGAATAAAAACTTTTACTTGGGGTGAGAGATGAATTCTTACATTTGCTTCTTGCACTATTCTGTAGAAGTGATGGCGTTTACAAGGCTGACTTTGTCTTATATGTTGATTTGTTTGATCAGTGCTGTTTTTTGATGTGAAAGTTATCTGATGTAAAGGTTTCAAGAAAATAAACCAGAACGTTGAACTTTTACCGGTGTTTGTTAATGTACGGCTCTTTCCTAGTTATTGCATTCTTTTTGCTCTGTTATTTTGTGGAGTTTACAGAAGCCTGCTGACCGGGGACCCACAGACTGTCTATGTTTTTGCTCCCTCCCAGCTCCCAGTAGCAAAAATGTGGACTGCCTGGTAGGGAGCCGGGAGGGAGCAAAAACGTAGACCAATTGTGGGTCCCTGAGGACCAGATTGGTTGGATGGAAACGAACAGCAGTTAAAATGCAATTGTTTTCTCAATTGCTTAGAAATAGATTTTGTGATGCATTTTCAAAACAGCACCTGCTGGCTACTGTATGTTACAGTTACACTGCTGTTCCTGTCATTTTTGATGTCGCACCTTTGATGTTAAACCTTTGAAAACTACATTTAACAGCAACTAATACGAAGGTCATTTGTATAGCTTTGTATGCTAAGGTTATCCTCATCTGGCAGGTGAGATTTCTGTCCATCCACCCACACACACATACACACACACACACTACTGGTAGAGACCGCAATTAGCCTAACTGCCTGGTTGGATGAAACAAACTCTGAACTTTCTATCTCTGCTGGGCAGGACACGTAATTGAACATTATGATGGGGGTGGATGTACTGCTCAAGATGTTTCTTCCCATGGTGTGAAATGTAACTTTCATAACATAACATGCGCCAGAAAGTATTCCAGGTCACAGCAACTACATTTACAGTGTGGCTGGTATAAACCCCTTACTCAGTACAGGGGAACCTTGAGCCTAAACCAGAATGCGCTCCATAGGGGTGGAGTATAAGCATATGGTACCATACTGCACCTCAAGCCTATTGTAATTGTACCTAAGGTGTGTGAATGTACACTCAAGCTGACACTGACACATGTGTTACGTGTGCAATGTTCATTAAGCGAGAAGACTCACTAACACAATGAAACCACCGAAGCCACAGTTTTCATGAGCGTCACAAAGTAATATGTGCATATGAGTTGTCTAGAAGTCGGACGATCTTAACCTGGGGACTGCCTGTATTATGTTCAAACACTAAAAATACAGCATTTCTATGCCATTATTGAAGTTGCCTACCCAATCAAAGGAAAAGAAAAACAGGAAGTAACAATGCTCATACACCAAAGGGAAACCATCAAAGCAGGATCAGAAAGAAAACATCTGAGGCCAATAATATGAGACATAAAAGACAAGTAACTACACCAAATCCAGATGCATTCATTCTCATAAATATTTTATTTTTAGTAGACAATTCCTTTACACAGCTGAGCGCAGTACTTTTGTTTGAGGAATAATTTTGTGTGTGTTGTCGCGTTAGTGGCAAAAATTCCAGACAATGCCGTCAGATTTGCACGAAGGACCCAAAACATGGCAGCCAAACTTGACTGGAGAATAGGTACCTCACACAGCTACGCCATGGCTGCAACAGCCATAGCTGCCCTCTGCATCGTCACATATATAAGCCATAAAAAATGCACTAAAAGGTCCCTCTTGATTTTCATCTAAAAATAAACCTTTAAAGGTAACAACAAGGACGTTCCCTTCATTTGGGACAGGAGTACATGGGTTGTTTAATTTTGAGAAAAATTTGTGAAAAACCTGCGTGCCAAGTTCACATGCTATGTGAACTTTCAAGGTCCTTCCACAGCCACATTCCACCCTTCACCATGAGTTAATCTTTTACATTTTAATACATATTTCTCAGTTATAACAACTTTACAACTTCATGTTATGTCCTGATACAGAAACTAAAATAAAATTACGTTAATGGAGATCAAATATATACATATAGGATCCAAACCGTGAGCCATCCATACCCACTATCTGTTGCAAACTTCAGAACAGCAGAATGAGACAGATATTTCTTCAAAGCAAATAGATAAGAACATACACATCCCACGTTAAAATGGGAATACATTTTATCTACAAAATGCAAACATATAAAACTTCCCCAGTGCTGCCCCCTTCTTCCCTCCTGCTCTTTGTACGCACCCCCCCTCCACATCCAAAGGTCTCCTGTCCTCTTTTCCAGTCGATTTTGTGCGTTTCTGCTCTCAGAGGAAGTCAGGAGTCTGTGAGAAAGCCCTACTCTGACACCCTCAGAGCACAAATAAACCATCACAGCACTGGACTTCCGAGCTGACTTTCTGAGAGTTCCCTTTAAGAACCTGTTCGTAATTAAAATGCAGCGGAAGAGCAGAGACGTTTCTCTGCTGAAGCTACTCTGACCTCAACCACCAAGTGACAGAGAGACAATAAGCAGTGTCAAAAAAAAAAAAGACTCAAAAGGCTACAATTTGAAAAATGGCAGGGATTAAGAACTGAGAATTAAAACAAGCCAAAGGCAAATATTTCCCAGATTAACCAGCCCCACAGACAAAGCAGTCCGGCCTCCTCACTCCTGACATCAAGCGGGGTACAGGGGGCGTCTGTTTGTTCCTGAGGCCTTCCCCTTATCAGTCCTAGACAAGCCCATGGTAGTCACTATGACGAGTACAGCAGCAGGTTACAATGAATGCGCACGAGCTATGGGGTGACCCTTCGCCCACAGTACCGTGGTAAAGGGTGGGAAAATCATCATACCATGACACCATGCCCAGGAGTAACAGGGCAGGCCAAGGGACAAGGAGGTCCTAACCCAATCACAGTGGCTTCTGATATTGCAGTGTGAGGCAGCCATGGATGACAAGGAAAACAGCTCACTCGTTTTACCCAGAAAGGCTAAGAGCAGGAGGCAGACAAACAAAGGGGCGGCAGCTGTGTCACGCTCTGCGGTCCCTGGGCGCGGAACGAGCCACCGCCCGTCAGTGGCCGTTCACGATGGGGTCGGTGCATGCCTTGAAAAAGTTGTCCTGCTTCATCTTCTGGTGATCTGGCAGCTCCAGCCTCCGCTCAGCGTCCTCAATGTCATTGTTGATTGCTGCTATCAGAGCATCTGGGAAGTAGAGGGAAGAGGAAGCCTTTTCAAAGCTGACAGCACAAGGACAGGTGAGAGATGATTAGATCATGCAGCATCTATAAAGGGTCCAGCCCCTGAGGTCCGCTCTGACGACAGCGAGTCCTCTTAGTACTAGTTCAGAAATGATAGCAGACAAGGGAATGATTAGGGGCAGACAAAATAAAGGAAATGTTTCTTTACAAAGGGCAGCTGAAACCATTCAGATCAGAACCAAACACAAAATAATCCCAATTGTATCACTTTATTTTAAATGTGTCTCACACCAAGGGCATTCAGAAGCCTGCACAGCAGTTTTTTAGCCAGGCAGTGCTGCTCTAAATAGCAAAGTACATACAAATGATTAAAGAACATGATTTCGTTTTTTGCTAACTATGTAAATTAGCTGGGCCAGCAGGGTATAAATAATGTAACACAATATAATGCAGTGCTACAACACACACAGCAAATGCCTGAAAACACCAAGCGAGAGACTCATGTTTTGGTGGAACACACCTGTTATTTTCTCTTAAAATACCACCCATGCAACTTACATTAGAAAACACATGCCACATGCACTAAACCCAATTGCCATACTTCTGATTTTAACAAGACCAAGAACTGACACCACATCATTTTAATTCATGAGGCCGTCAAAACTATTAAACACTATGCATGTGTGTGCACGACTTTTTGCTCCTTACCCAGAGACTGGTAATTCTTCTCTGGGCGAATGTAGCCAACCAACACAACACTCAGGGTGGCTCCGTAGAAATCTTCCTTAAATTTGTGAATTACATGCGTTTCCTTCAAATTAAAGACAAGAGTGACATAAGCTTGAAAGTGAAATCAACGTATAAACATCAAAAAGAATATGAACAGATATGTAACAAATATCAGTACACAAACATCATCTCTCATCTCTTTCTACTGATATAAACAAATTAACCTTTATTTGTATTCTGTTCACAGAGTTATAATTTCACTAGCACAATGTAATATTGCTTGGTAAGACAGACAAAAACCTAAATTAACAATAAATTAAGGACATTTTGAAAGTTCTATGTGAACAGTGAATAGGGCTTGGTGGGACCCTCTCTGGGCAGAATGTATCAGGGTTTAACGTGT
This sequence comes from Petrocephalus schoutedeni, assembly GCA_026780765.1. NCBI lineage: Eukaryota > Metazoa > Chordata > Actinopteri > Osteoglossiformes > Mormyridae > Petrocephalus > Petrocephalus schoutedeni. The sequence continues at coordinate 27,457,185 of JAODKL010000040.1, forward strand.
ACAAATTAGGAGAGCAGATGGGCCTCTCAGCACTGAAAAAGGCACATTCAACTTGCACTCCGGTTTAAATGCCACTCCGCAGACAGAAGCTGAGGTTTGCTCTTCCTCTGGATGACTTTTTGAACGTATCACGCCAAACCTCGAGATGACATGCCTCAAGATGATCAACTCATGGTATTAAACATGCTTGTCTTTGACCAGGTTGAATGTATGTGTACTGTATATGCTGCAGGTGGTTACGATCTTCTTCTGAAACTACAAGGATTTCCATGCTGCGAGTCTGCAGACCAGTAAATGGCTCACTTTAAACAAACTACAGTCTGCCACCAGTCAGGGCTGCTTTTTAAACACATAATCATCTCACATCGATTATCAGAACATTCCTGCAAACACAATAGCCCGTCCTGAATGCAGTCGCTATGCAGCCGCCCTCTTAAACTAATAAACACCTTTGATTTAATAAGTAAAACTAGCCAGCTGGGCAATGCTCAGATAAACCTCAGAGATCTGTTATACTTCTTTAGCTTGTAAACTTTGTCCTGCTAAACATATGCTCTTGCTGCTTGGTGTAATAACTACTGATGTAAAGAGGCATGACGCAGCAACAGCTGTAGAGGGCTCTCAGGATTACATACGGCCTCAGTGCTGAACAATTCAATCAGCAGTATTCTAATTTTTGACAGGGTTCCTCTGGGGCTGATATGTTTGTCCTGATTCCTCCCAAACACAAGCACAATCCCGTGTGTATTCCTATCTTAGTGAGGACCATCCATTCACTTCTATGGGAAAAACCCTATTCCCAATCACGACACCCTACAAAACCCAGCCCTAACCGTAACCAAACAAAAATACAAGATAGTTGGCATTTTTTTAATTGTATTCACAGATTTCTATAAAATGCAGTCTGAATTAGTCCGGTGCGAAGATTGGTCCTCATAAGAATAGCAAAACCTGAACACACATAAAACCCCAAATAAATTTTAAGGTGATAGACAAAAAAATTTTTGTGCTAAAAAAAAAAAAACCTAGAATAATCCTCTGATTTCACACGGTCTGCACTAAATTTTCATCTACTACGAAATGCTTGCATTACTGACAGACTAGCGTAATCTGCCAGTACTGCAGCCTTCTTTATTGGAACAGATTTATTTTTCATATTTTACTCTTCACTGTTTTGCCTTGAAGATTAAGCGTAATGGAATATACTTCAGCACATCACTTTATGTCAAGAATTAAACAAACAACGGACCAAAACATGAGAGGAGTACTGGCCCTCTGAGCAAAGCCAGGCAGCAGGGACACACACAAGCTGAACACCGCATCAGCTTTGACTTCTAAAAATACAGTGGCCTGAAAATATAAAATATTAAATTTGAAATAATTCATACGTCTTAAATTTAGTGTCTTTCTGTGTAGCGTGATAGAATCTGCTGTTTTGCGCAGACAGGAATCATCTCTTTGTGCAATATATCCACACTGTATAAGTCACCCGCCCATTAGTTACTTAGGGTGTAGTCACACTTGGCCCAGCTGCCTTGTACCCTGCCCAAGCACTATCGTGTCGCATGTAGGGTTTCCTGGATTCTCATCAGCCCACATTTCCAGCAAAAACCGCACCTCTGCTGTAACCCAAACTGACCCCTTTGCTGTCATGTTTGCTAAATCTTTTATCACTCCCCGATCAGGTCAGCCTACCCTATCCATTTTCTCCTGATCTGGTTCATGCACAGAGTACATGTGCACATGGGTAAGTCAGTCGCATCACTGACATCACGTCTGCGTTCCGTGCTCAAGCGCAGTTAGCGATCACACTAGATGCATGGATAGATGTCCTGGTGTGTAACAGGCTTAATGTGGTGTGCTTGACTACTCGGTTACCATGGATTTTTTTGTGTTCTTGAAGTAAGGGTTCCAGCCAATGCTCATGACCATCTTATGCACATCCCCATTCCCAAGGCTGGCCCAGCCGTAGTAGATGCCAGTGCTGATGTCTGCTGGGAGATGTTCCACCACAGAGGCAGGGAAATTTGCTGTCGGGCAGGACAGAGATGCTCGGTCAGTTAATCACACAGTCATACAGACTGCATGGAAACTCAAACACCAATGGGACAATGGTGTGCCAAGATTTGCAGCCTGTGAGATGATCCAAGTGGATGACAACCAGCTGCTACCTTTCCCGGTCCCACTACTGCAGTCAGCCCACATATGCACAAATGCACTTTTACTTGTTACACAGTTACATTGCACATTTTTCCTTTTTATTTAACCTTTATTTTACCAGCCAGTGCATTAAAAACAGGTTCTTATTTACAATGACAGACTGAGGACATTGCTGTATTGACATGTTCACGTGTATAGTCTATTTGATATGATTATATTATGTTTTATCTTGTATTTTGCATCTCTAACATTTTCTATACTGTACTTTTTATTGGATCGATATTATGTTGACGTCTGCGCCACAATACATTTTTTGAACACTTGGTACTTGGGGAATAGTAAAGATTCTTATTCTTTGCGGCTGTTATCAGAAAGTAAAACCAGCGTATAAGATTTAAGTCCTTATTATTTTCGGAGACAACTCAATTTTTGAAAGACGGTACAACTAGAATAAGGTAAGTATAAAATTGACTCCGGTGGAAGTTATTTTGCAATGCGCAATGTATTAAAAAATGAACGAAAACCCCAGTATTACACAACTCCGCAGGTAAATTCTATTTCCTGGAAAAGCTAGAGTACTGACACGACTGGAGGAATTTTATGCCGAAGGTCAGACGTGTCAAATTTAAACCTCTACGTAATGTTTCTGTAAAGCAGTGGCGGCCAGCCATGAATGAGATGCGCCCGGGTGCTGAGGTGCCAGCCGGGCGGCGGAGCGGCCCCGATATCAGCTCCACGAAGTGAAAATCCGAGTACAGCCCGCATTCTGCTGCTCCCATCAACCGACCGGCTAGAGACATTTCTAGCTGAGCCGACGGGTCACCGGCGAAGCGCGGGCTCGCCGAAGCGCCGCTTACCTGTGGGTATTCCCAGCTCCTTGCTCCCTCGCCCGAATCCCCGAACAACTTCGCCACGGCAGAAATACGGGAGACTCCTCATCATTTCCACCGTCGGGGGTCTTCACTCCGAGATCCGCCTCTAACCGCTATCCTCGCGGGCGCCTATCGCTTGACCATCTACTTCCGGTTGTGCTACTACAGAGTTCCACGCGCAGGGGCAGGGCGTTCGCGCTTCCTACAGCGCCGCATAGTGGCCTGGAAGTAAACCCCACACTTCCAAAAATGTGTTTAAATCTGTCAGTTTCTAACAAATCTGAGGGTGGGGGGGGGCTTTCCGTATATACGCCCCTTGGAAAACCCGAGCTTAATTGTTTTAGTATGAACGCCTTTATTAAAAAAAATACATTTAATTTAACTTAATTTACATTACAAATAGTGTATCCGTGACCCTGAATAAGACAAGTGGTTTCAGAAAATGGATGGATGGATGGATGGATGGATGGTATTCTTGGTGAGTGGCCTTTGGAGGGAAGGGGGCACAATGGCTCATTTGGGGGGTCCACGGTCCACGGTTAGCAGCTGCATTCTCAACCTATTCTGTAATGTGGCCGCCCAGGGAACAAGAGAAACAGTGAGGAGTGAGACTGTGATAAAACACAAGGAACAGAATGGAATGACTAACGCCACCTGCTGGTCAAGCAGAGAAACAACAGACAGAAAGGGACAGGGCAGGGAGAGACCAATTATCGATAATTCTGCAATTGTTTGTGAGGCCAGCCTATATGAAGGAAACCATTAACAATAATATGGACAGACAGGCTGAACAACAGAAAGCGCAAAGTGAAAAACCACGAGACAAAAGTCACTAAACGAAGAAACCACCAGATGTCTCACTTTTTATTAGAATTATTGTAATAGTTAATTTGCCTTTTACATCCTGATTCAATACAGCAATACAGTAACCTTTTAATTTACTCAGCCGTCCATCGATCTTCTCACTGTTTATTCTAGTCAGGGCTGCAAGCTTTTAATTTATATATTATTATATATAAAATCCATCCTCCAACCATTAGGCCCGTATGAGCTTGCTAATTCCAATCATACGTCTCATTTAAATTCTACATACCTTACGGCACGTGACATCCGTCAAGCCTACGGTTTTTGCCAGTAGCGTTTCTCTCACAGTACTGTATTGTTATCGTGTGATATTTTAAGATACCTTCATTACTTGTAAATTTACGTTGAATTGAATTAAGTATATAATTCCATACTATTTAAGTTTTTATTTTTATCCTTTATTGAAGCTTTGTTCAAAACAAAAATGGCTATTCACACAAGAGAAACAGCTTCGTTAAATACGAGAACAGTTCTGTGAATCGCTACTCTCATAAAACAACTAAACTGTGCGCTGTAGCAGTAACGTCTTTCTGACGTGAAAGGTGATTAATCGTCTTTGTTGACGCACCACAGCACGCAACAACGAAATGTGTCCTCTGCATTTAACCCATGTGACATTGTGACACAGCAGGGGACAGCTACGTGAGCGCCCAGGGAGCAGTGCTTGGGGACGGTACCTTGCTCAGGGTACCTCAGCGGTATTTTGTTGGTCAGGGACTCGAACTGGCAATCTTTCACCTACACAGTTGCGTCCCTAAGCACTACACCACCTGCCTGCCCCAATGACATTTCTGTATTACAGGCCTGGAAAGTGAGTGCAGCTTGTGAGCCTCCCGTCACAAGGGAATCCGGTCATACCAGAGTAACAGGTTGTTAAAGCCTTTGCTGTCATGTTAATGCTCTCTTTGTCATCTGATTTTATGACTCAGCTTAAACTAATCACAATTCTGTGATGGGGAAATATGTATTTTACATTCTACACATTTCTAAACAATATCAATAACTAATGGTGTGTAACTATCCATCATTTTTATACCTAGGAAGCTTTTTAGATTGTATATTTTACAGTCCGGGTCACATGAGACTTTTAATTGCCTGGTATGAGTAAAAGGCACCTGTCATTTGACTGCCTTATTCATAATTAATTAGTTGCTGAAAAATGATAACCTTGAAAATGGCTTAGTTCATGGAAAATGGTCAATGAAGATTACACATCTCCGAATTATCTTATGCATGCACAGCATGAGACAATTGGTAATTATTTGTAACATTACTGACCATCTGCCTTGAAATGAAGCATTTTCTCATTTTATTCAGCTTGGTGGATGGCTCTGCTGCTTTTGTGATGCTTTTGGGACAACATGGCAAATTCTGACGGACATTGGAAGAGTGAGCAAACACTGCCTAAAGTCAAGATGTGGCATGCTGACAGACTCCTACCCAAGAAGACTGAGTGCTGTAATTAAATCAAAAGGTGCGTCAACAAAGTATTACTTTATGCGTGTGCACACTTATAGTACATTTTCTATTTTCTTTCTATTTTCTACATTTTCTATATTTTTTTCCCCCTAAGAGATTTGTTTGTTTTTCAATTGAATTGTACAGGCTATGGGTCACGTTAAAAGGTGGAAAAAGCCTTATAATGATTTATTCTGGTCTTATTTTTTACAGCTCAAAAACCTGTCATTTTAACATGAGTGTGCACAATTTGTATATCCGCTGTACATTAGCAAACACAAATACACCGACTATAGGCCTATGCACAACACAGTATGAGACATTTTATATTGTACAGTCAATACATCAGAGTTAAGTAAATATGCACAGTGCAGCATTTAGTGAAATTCCTGGGTTGTTCCCTGCCTGGCAATAAGACCACAATGCAAGGATTTATATTTAGCGAATACAATATGATGCAAACCCTAGAGTTACTTTACTCACGTAAAGCAAACATATCAGACACTTCTGTCCAAAGCAACGCACATTAAGGCAGATAACACATTACAAGTGTATAGCATCCCATGCAGAAGAACTGAGCTTTAAAACTCTCATTAGGGGTTTGCACTCAGTAAGCAATGACTGCCAGTGAAAAGTTTTTTCTAAATTTTCTAAAGTGTGCTAGAAAGTTGAGGCAAGTTACGATTCTAATCAGTTGGACTTTGATGATGTTATTAGCGAATTCGCGTCTCACAATGCTCGCAGGGTTCCATTGTAAATCTGCTGTGTTGTTTCTGTTTTAGCTTTATGGATAAAATAAACGATTGAGATGTAAGGCTTTAATGTACGTTTAATTTTCACCACTTTAGTACTTTTTGGCACGGGAATGGGCGGCACTTTCAGAGCCCCGGGTGCCATTAACGCTAGTTATCCCACTGCCTGTAGCCTCGGGGATAGGCTTCGGTCCACCAGCGACCCTGAATAGGATAAACAGTTACAGAAAGTGGATGGATGGATGAATTGCTGCGAACAACAAACACTGAAATTTTTATGATTGTGTGCAGCAATCATTGGAAAGAAGGTCAGCCTGTATTCAGCAGTTTGACAGGATGAGACTATTTTTTAGTCTTTCAGGGCATGAGGAAATTAATCTATAACACTTTCCAGATGGGGGTGAATACCTATGCCGGCTGTTAGAGGTACCAGCGAGTATCTGACCCGGGATACCATCAGGCCCAACAGCAAGTGTATAGCTGTCAGGGAGCCAACTTAGAAATGCGTGGAGCTCGGCTGATCTTCCAGTGGGTGGCCATCAGCAATTTGGCATTGGATTATGAGCGGAATAGTACATTACAAAACATTTTAAGCACATAACAGAAGGGTTACTTAAGTTGAAACATCGCATCATGACAGAGATTATGGAGACTATGGGTGCAAGGTGGGGAACAACCCTGGATGGGATGCCAGGCCATCACTGGGCACACTCACACTACAGTCACTCACACATACAGGCAATTTGGTAACTCCAATTAGCCTCAGCATGTTTTTGGACTGTGGGGGAAACTGGAGTACCTGGAGGAAACCCCATGATGACACAGGGAGAAACTCCACACACATGGAGCCTGGAACCCTGGTCTCATTGCTGTGAGGCAACAGTGCTAACCACTGCACCACCATGCCGCCCCCACCTTACCCTCAAAGGGCAAACAGGGTCTTACAATATAAGTCATTTAACATCATATTGAATTACAGCAAATACTCCAGCAGGCAAACAGTTGAACTAATCGGTTGATATCCGTGATATCTGTGATATCCGTGATATCTGTCACACACTCCTGGGCCCAGTTGTTCAAAAGTAATCCAATGGAATTTCAGATAACAGATTGGACTGAATCTTGAAAATGGGTTGTTCAAAGGGAAAAGAGGGATTCTGAAATCAGATCACCTAATCCAATCTCGGTTTTAATCTGGATGAAACCTTCACTTTGTGTTGTTCAAAAGTTTGTGCTTGAATTGGAATATATTTGATCTAAAAAATCAGGATAATCCTGATCCCAACACAAAGGTGGATTCAGTGCAGGTTCCTGGCACAAAATTAAATAAAACTTGAAAATTGATCACAAAAGCAATGTTTGCTGATGATATATACACTGCCCAACCAAAAAAAAGTCATATACTTTAATATTTTGTTGGCCCACCCTTAACTTTGATTATGGTGCACATTGGCCCATGCTTTGTTTCCATGTACTTATGCAACATCACAACACTTTTTTCCATCCAGATTTGCACTCATTTTCACAGAGATCTTGTATTACTGATAGGTGAGTTGAACCACTGCGTAAAGTCTTCTTCAGCACATCTCAAAGACTTTCAATGGGGTTAAGGTCAAAACTCTGTGGGTGCCAATTCAAATGTGAAAATGATTCCTCATGCTCCCTGAACCACAATGCGACAATTCGAACCTAATGAATCTTGGCATTCTCATCCTGTAATATGCCCATGCCATTAGGAAAGAAATGATCCATTGCTGGGATAACCTGGCCATTCAGTAGATTCAGGTACTCAGCTGACTTCACTTTACTGCTGCATAGCATTGCTGAGCTATAATAATGATCCAGTCATTGACGTTTAAGTATCTTCTGATTGAAATTCTAATGGCAACTTTTTTTTTGGGCGGGCAGTGTACATTTATTCATGTTTTACATAATTGTTGAACTAGGACGGTGGCATTCACAACAAAACAGGAAATACAACCTGAAACCTTTTGGTATAATCAAGGGAAAAAATCTCTGTGAGATATCTGCACAATCTCAAAGCTCAAAACAAAAAGCTCTACTGTCCATTGTATTTTAATTAAAATGACAATAATTACTATTACTCAGTCCATCAGCCAGAAGTAATGTTTCCTAGGTGCATCCCTGGCTGCATGTCCAGTCTGTCCATCATTTGGAGAGAACACTGGAGGTTGCTCTGGAGTCTCTGTATAGGTTGCTCTATTTTTCTGTTCTTTACGTAGCCAGTAGGCTACACTGTGGGTTCCATTTAAAGCACTAGTAAACCGGATTTGGTAATCCTGAAAATTCTGTATTTGGATAACAGTGATCTAATCTGGTGTTGCTTTGAAAAACCAGCATGAAAGTAAAATGGATTACCAGATCCTGGATAGCGAAACAAGGGATTTCAAAATCTGGATCACTTTGATCCGGATTACATTGTTTGAACAACTGGGCCCAGAATATTAAACTGCTTATTTATCCTACTGTTCCATTCCAAGTCAAGTCCAGTAAATCATGCCCATATGACTATGAATGCTCAGGAATATCACCTGTTTATCGACTGGGTGTGAGGATTATTATTATAATTGAAAGTCTCCATCTTATATATTGTACATAACTTGAAAATTATTGTGCCCTACTGTCAATCTCTTGGCAAAATAAAATGTAACTCCTCTCGGCTCCAGGAACCAAACCCAGACTGGGACAGACAGAGTGGCTAAGAGGACTGACTCAAATGGACAGACAGAACGAACACAATAACCATAGCGAAGCCCTATGGGGACTGCGGGGGGAGAGGTTCAGTGACTCAACACGGTCTGGAAGACATTCGGTCATGGTTATAGGTGTGCAGGCAGGAACTGGTCAGGGGTGGGTTGTCCAAAAGCATCGTAGCGCTAAGTAGTTCGTTATCGAGCACTTAAGATTGATCGTTAATTAACGAGGCCGCCCCGAAACCCTTCGTAGTTCAAGTAGTTCGTTATCTCGCTCGTAGATTTACGAGAGCTCCGACCCACTCGTTATTTTCTAAGTAGTTCGTTGTTTGAACTTTTGCTTGCTGTCCTGTCACAGACGCAGAGATCGGCCAAAACAGAATCATGAAAACACACTGGCGATTTTCTTTGGCCAACGTAATAATGCCGATGATATAATAAGCGGTCAAAATTAATAATATGTATAGTTAAAAGTACAGTTAAGACAAATATAAAACTATAACAGAGTATAAATTAGCGCAAACGGCGCTCGTTGTTGTAATTCCTGTGCGCATTGTCAGTTCATAAGAGGGCTGTGCACCATGCGAATGACCATGAAAATGCAATTCATAAAACTGGTTAAAAAAACGTTGCAGAATCGCAATTAGAATTCGAATATAAGGAAGTAGAATTAAAATGGGAGTCATTTCACGTACATCCACATACATAGTGTAAGTGCAGCTGTAACAATACACCTTTCAAAATTCAAATGGATTACACAGCACGTTAACATAAACAGCATACACTAGGGTGACCAGAAAATCCAAGTCAGGGAGGACACTTTGAGCTACTTCGGGTTTTGCAAACTGCTTTAAACCGGACAGGCTGCTTTGCTCAGCTAAATAGTTAAGTTCTTCTTGTGCTTTGATTGGTTTGTTTCCTAGATTGAAAGAGCCATCCAGCTGTTTCACATTAACATTAGTGAGACATGCATGATTATAGAAGACTGACCAATCAGCAAGAAGCAAGTAAGTGAAATCCAGGTCCTTTTAATTGAAATGGTAGTTTACAAATCCTTTCCTAGCTCAAATCATCCTCCCTGGCTTGGATTATCTGGTCACCCTAGCATACACTGATGCCCCCCCGGGATGTAAAAAGGTAAAAAGTCTGACTGAAAGGTCTGGGTGAGTCACATTTGATGGGGGGGGTTCACATTGGTTTTCATGCCACTGCAGGCATACCTGGTCTTGTCGATCAATCACTTTTGGGCAACCCACCCCAGACTAGTTTAGGCAGCAGCCCAAGCTCTTGGCTGGAAGCAAGAGACTATGGGAAATTTAGGGACCACTGTATTCCTTTGGAGGAGAAGCACAGGACATGGGAAGAACATGCAGACTCAGGATTCAGACCCCCCACACTTGAAGTGTGAGGCAGCGGATCTGCCCAGCAAGCCAGCCATATGGTCGCTCCGTCTTCAGCTAATGAGATTTGAACTGCGTTCTGTGTCGCACCGGGTAATGTAATTACTGATTTACCACACGCTATTTGTGGTGTAGCCAGGTGTTAATCTCTTAGGGTTCACCTTATATAAGCCAGCCTAGCAATGGCTTACATCCCTCATGCCATTCCTCATGTGCTAGCTAACCACTTTTATTTTCCTTGAGTTTCTTGTAGGCTTAATCACACACCTTCAGGACTGTTTGTTTTTTTTTTCCCTCCAGCTTTGCATGTCCAAAGACATACATTTATGCATTTAGGCTTCTTTAAATTAGGGGTAGGCAATCTTGTTGTCTATGGGTTTTTGCAGCAACTCCCTAATTAGAGGACTGATTGGCTGAAGAGTCCTTACGCCTGGGTTGGAACCTCCATTCATACTGGGCCTTTGCAGATAAGACTGCCTATCCGAGTTCTAAATTGTCCTTAGTATGTGTGGTCGTGTGTGCCTGCTCTTTGATTGGCTAGCATCCCATCCAAGACGTCCCCTGGTTTGTCTCCTGTGCAGGGATGAGCACCACACTTACTGTGAGCCTGATCTGATGAAGGGACTTTGGAAAATGGATGGATTTCCCACCCCGTCACTTGATTTCAAATATAAAATAGACAGTCATAAAACAGAATCAAAGCTCTTTCCAAAACTGAGACTTTGCAACATCTTCAGGATGTCAATTTCATCAAGCCCTGGTTCTCTGCCCCTCCTGTTTTGTCTAATGAGCCACACCTGATGCCCGTCAAGTCTTGGCTTTCGTTACTGCCCCCTCGTTAAGCACTCGCGGCTGCCTCCTGTTTGCTTCCTTGTTAGTTTTGTATTTAAGTACTTCCCAGCCCTGTGTTCCCTTGATCTGTCATCAGTGTTGTTCACTAGTGTAGCTCAGTTTGCTTCCTGTTGCCTGATTGTATTATATTCAGTCTTCCATAATTTAGTTTCCCTTGGTGTTTGAACCCGTTGTATCTCTGAATTGACCTCAAGCACTCCTCATTGTACCTAGTTCTTCATAGCCCACACCTGCCCCTTGTTAGTCCTAGTTATACGTGTAGGCCTATTTAAGTGCCTGCCTTTGTTCCGTTGTTCCGGACATTTGACGTGTCCTGTTACCTGTGCATGCATTAATCACATTTTTGTTGTTACTGTCTGGATTGGTTCCCAGTCATACTCCCTGTTTTGTGCCGTTCTCTAGTTGTTACTGTGGAAATTAAACATTCGCTGTTACTAACTGTTAACCCTTACCCCTTTCTGAAAAATGTTGTTGGAGTTCTTCAAAATGATTCAAGTTTGAGAACGGGCAGAACATGGCAAAAGTGACAGCACGTATCTGTTCCAAGGTGGTGATTCACTCAAACACATAAATACAGCAGTTTGTATGTGCTAAATGACAGAGATCAAGCTTCCTCAAAAAGCATATCAGTATCAATAAGCACATTTAACAATGATTAGCTAATACTTCAAGAGGCATGATAATTATAGTTGGTTGCTACCTCCAGAGGCACATCCTTATATTTGGTGACCTAAAGCATACTAGTTACTTCTAGTCACCACAGGACAACCACACAGTTCTTCTTTATTCTTTCAGAATTCCCCCAATTTTCAGCTCTCGGTCAAATTCTTCTTGCTCTAAGGCCTAAGACAATTGACAACAATCCCATCTTATCCCTAACCCTGTCCCTGTCCTGTCCTAACCCATCAGCTTGCCTTCCACATTACTTTGTGGTTACCTCTAGTTAGTTCTTATTTTTCCTATTTTCTTCTTGACCCTTTGTGGTCCCTTTATTTTCAGGTTCTCTCTTTTTGTGATCTATTTTGTTAATAAATCTCAAACAATTTTTTATGTTCTTTCATGTCAAAATAATGTAAAGTAAGGATTACCATTACACACTTTCTACTGAAATCAGTCATATACAGAATATGACCAGTAACACAAATGTGTATTGGCCTCTGCTAATACTTTTTACCATTAGGGGTCACTAGCATGCACTTCAAAGCTTCAAATAACGTTAGATACTTTATTCATCACGAACGAAATGTAGGCATCCTGTAGCTTACACATATAAAGCACCACAATGCAAAAGAGTAACGATAATAAGGATAATAATAATAATCATGATGTAAGGTAGTAAGAATACTAATCACTACAGAGTAACTATTTAGTGGTGCAGTATTTGGCAGTGGATGCAGTGGTACTGCAAGTGAAAATGCAAGAAGATACTGTAAATGTAAAATATAATACAATATTACAAATGTAATGAATGCCATAAAACTAAATAATATTAATACAATAAATACTGTAATACTATAAATTGTAGGTTATACGTTTTGAGATACTGAATACAGATCTTGTCTGGGGCAGATATAACACTGAACAGAGAGAAGTCACTTTAATCGCTAAACCAGTTCATTCCTGATAGTCGGTGTTGACTGATCAATCCAGTTTACGGTCCAACTGCAGCCTTGGGTACTTATAGGCCCTGACCACCTCCACACTGACCCCTCAATGGAGATGGGTTGCAGAGGAGGCTTGTTCCTCCTAAATTTCACCACCATCCCCTCAGTCATTAAGGTGTTTAGCTACAGATAGTTCAACCCACACCATGTGATAAAGTACTCCCCCTCCTGTCCATCCCTGATACACCCCACAATTGCAGTGTCATCTGAGAACTTCCACATGTGGCATGACTGAGTTGTACTAGAAGTCTGCGGTGTACAGCAGGGGTGCCTAATACGTTGATCGCGATCAACCATTAGACCATAAAGGTAGTGTGGGTAGATGTAAGCCTATCATCCATCATCCCTTTGGCATTCGCCACTTGATTGACGTGAAGGGCACTCAGCCTGCTGTTTAAACTTTGTTACATTAGGTTACAATAAAAACTACCTAGATCCCTTCTCTACAGGGAGAACAAGATAGAGGACACATTCCTCTTTGGTGCACCAGTGCTACTGTCCACAGTTTCTGAGGAACAGTCGCTCAGTCTGACATACTGTGGTCTTCCAGTGAGAGAGTATCATTCAGGACACTAGGAAAGAGTCCACCCTCATCTCTGTCAGCTTATCTGTCGAGGGGTTGGATGGTGAAGATGGTGCTAGAGAGATCAAAGGTCCAGATGAGAACTACTGAGAAGAGCCACTAGCCTGTAAGTTGTTCAGCATGCAGGGAAATGCCTTAATGGGCATTGGGATGTGGCATGATGATGTCTCACCCCTCCAGGCTCCAGGCCGCAGGCTCAGGTTGATAACATGTTGCTGGTGCCCTCTCCCCAGTTCAGGAGCATAAGACTTAAGCACTCTGGGGCATACCCTATCCAGGCCCAGTGCTTTTTCAGGGTGTAGTCTCCTCTCACCTTTATGTATGACTCCTTTGTCTCTCATCTGAACCCTGAGTTGTCCCTGAACGCACTTTTGCTCTGCCCCAGTCTGTCTTTGAATGCACTCTTTTTTTTTCTTGTTGAGTAGATCCTTAATGTCACTATTAGTCAAGGCTTGTTGTTTGGAAAGCAGCAAATGGTTTTGATGGGAACAACCAAACCCAAAGGGAAGTTGAGGTGGTCAGTAGTGCAGTCTGTGACACCCTCAATGTCCTCACCACGTGGCTTCTGCAGCACACTCCAGTCAGCAGAATCAGAGCAGTCTTCTCGAGAGCTTCTTCAGCCTCGGGAGACCATTTCATGAAGGAGAGTGCATTTATGGGTGGCCTTGTGGTTTGTACAGCGGCTGAAAGATAACTAGGTTACGATGATCAAGTGAAGGGGAATGGCACTGTATGTGTCCCTCACATTTGCATAAATGCACGTATGCTATTGGACAAAGTCTGCACATACACTAGTTGGTGAGAAACTGGGTAATAAGGAATTAGAGGAAGAATGCAATTCTGGCCACAAAACTGAGGTACTGATTTGCATTCTGACAAAATAAAGAGGAACTGTGTGGTTGCCTCAGAATTCGGCCTTTTTTGTCTATCAAGTGTCAGTGCTGTGACGCTCTATTTAAATATTGTGCACATGTTGTCTGGGGAGCAGAACGCAAGATGCAATGAAAGTGTGCTGTCTTTTCCCCTTGACGTTAATGGTAATAAAAGATTTGCTAAAAATTCCCCATAGGCGTGCATGTGTGAGTGACTGGTGTGCAAGTGTGCACTGAGATGGGCTGGCCCCCTATCCTGGTTTGTTCCCCACTTCCAGGATGGATGGGGTTTTAATTTCCAATGTCATGCATCCTAGTTACTAAATACTAAGTACTACAAGATATCTAACAATATACAATGCAACATTCAACATAGGGTAGTAGTGATACGTGGCAGAGCGAAGTATCAAGCCATTGTGGAGCCGTGGTTAGAATACAGGGAACGCTGCAGCAGTATTACAAAATCAGCAACTCGATCGCTGTGGGGACTGTTGTCTCTATCTAAATGTTATACCTATTGAAAATGTAACTTCTGCTACTTTGCATAAGCACCATCACGTGTGTCCACGAGCACTTCTATATTATGTAATGTTCATCCCTTTGTGTCCCCATCACGCATGTGCACCATAGTCAGGCATGCCTGGAGTACGCTACTGAGGCTCAATACTGCGCATGTGTTCACATTTTGCGGTAGAGGATTAATCATCGACATTTATATTTGTAGTTCAGCCGTCACTTTTCCCCGAATGTCTGTGGTGTTTTGTAATTTTGCGATGACTTGCTAAATGACTTAAACCATTTTGCTTTGCCGATTGTGATATTTGCATCTGTGTGCATGTTGCTTTTAGTAGCTGTTAATGAGGCTGAAAGTAATTTTGTGTAAGGTTTTTTTTTTCTTACCACAATTTCTATACATCTGGTTAGTGTCTTTATTATACTTTAGGATATGTTATATCTTACTTTGCTCATCAAGTGGCTGTGATACATGTACAGCATTTTCTATAAACAATCATACCAAAATAAATTTTTTAGACACCATAAAACAATGGCCTAAGATGAAACAATCGGTTGTCTGTCAGAAACAAATATAATTCATTTCGTTTAGCGCCACACGACACAGCTGCTGCTAATGACACTGGTACAGTCAAGAAAAGTGACTAAGAAGGAAAAACGCACAAATAGTTTAAGCAATTTCACAGCATATTGAATTGGGTGTAATGTATAATAGTGATTTCATTTAGCACATAAAGAAAACATTAAAGTGATGTCACATTTGACTAAAGTTAGCGGACATACGCCTTATATTACGCATGTCTCCTCGCAGAAGTCGTAGCGTGCGCATGCGTAATAGTGGAATTAATGAGGGCACATCCTAATACAAACAAGTGAGACCGGAAACGAAGGAGTCGACCGAGATGGTTTTTCTCCCACTGCCCCGTAGTGGATGTAGCCGTTAATCCTCCAGATTGACGTAAACTATACGCGTAAGTATAGTCGGTACGCTGCTTCCCTTGCGTACGTGTGGTGTTGCGCAGGCCTAAATGTGCCAGGGAGGGGCTGCACCACTCCAACATATCATCAAAGGGGATCTGGGCCCCAGGCATGTCATATTTTTATCGGGTCCGGTACGGGAGTACCTTCTGCCCAGCCCGAGGCTGGTCTCCAATCCATAATGGACACGGCTCAGTTCGTGACTGCCTCCCTAGCCCATTCCGCCACACAGCAGCCCAAGGAGCAGGAGGACTCGGTAGGAAATTGGGGGCTACAACGCCGAGGAAGGGAAAGGATGGTCAGCAACACCTGCGGGCTAAACTGAGGCAGACGGACCAGGTCAAGGCAGGCACTGACCCTGACATAGACGCAAAACATTCAGAATCCGTCACATCAGCCAAAATCAACACCAGTCAGCATATCCAATACTTATTTTCAAGGAATCGTCACAAAACTACAAACAAACAAACAAACAAACAGCACGGGTGCTGCAGCAGCCCGCGCGCAGCGTCACGGACGTGACCGCATTATTTAAGGGTGGTATAAGGCTGCATGTTAATCCTGTTGTGCACGGCGCTCGGAGGGGGAAGAGAACACAGGCTTGATCCATCCATCTTGTTGCTTTTTTTGGAAAGAAGACAAAAGGTACGACTGAATATACGTCTTTCTGCTCATGTCATTTTATAATTTTAGATCGCAGTCAGTCGAACGATCCGTAGACATGCATAGGGTGCTTACTTTGATCTTTTAATCTTTTTTGCTACATCGCACACGTGTTGCGGGGGCACTTATTGTACACTTAAATATAAGTGTGATATGCCCTTTAGGGGAATGTTTCCAGGAAAAAAAGCATTTAATGTAAATGTGTTTGTGTTGCACCTTGTCAAGAATCGACAGGCAGAAAATATCGAGTGGTTTATTAACTTAAACAGGCCTTGACCCTTACGCACAGCGATTGTTCCAGATTACAGGCAGGTGGACTTTTCCTTCCTGACAGGTTTTTGTTAATGCGGATGCTGATGTTCTAGCTACACTTTGCATGTAACACTCGAGACGAGCGGCATTCAAAAATATCTTTTTTCATCCTAGTTGACTTAGTTCGCAAACTCATATTTAAGAGCTAACCTAAATATTGCAGTGGAAGCTTTAAGCAGGATCAAAGTGGTATTCTGGACTGAAGGCATAAATGAAACAAAATGAAATTTAAGCGAAATTAAAATATTTATACCCAGTAAGACGGATAGCCCACCCTTATTTAGTCCAGGTCCCCTGGTTTTCACGTAAAAATCAAGAATGAATGGTATATGTATACTATTGTATTGTTGGATGAGTTAGCGGAATGCGTTAGGCAGTACCCTGCCGTTTCGGGTCTGTGTGGGAAGCGGCAAAGCCAAACTAGCAGCGCATCAGGTAAGAACTGACACCCGTTGCTTGGTATATATGATAACGCCGTAAAGTAACTTATTGAACGGTACCCCGTATGCAAGGGAAATTAAATATATCCCTGAAACCGTACAGTCTGTAGGTTCCGCGACCGCGGATCGAGTTCGGCAAAAAAAAAAAACAAACTTAACTGAAAATTGACTGAAAAGAGAACGTCCAGAAAGTTCTATCGTGCAGAACCGGGATTTGGCGCGCGCCGCACACGCCGGGATCCGTGTGGATGCAGTGATGTGTAGGTAGAGACTATGAATTTATATTTTGTCCACTTATTTTATATAAATATATTACAATATAATATAGTTTTGAGGCTGTTAGGGTGGAAATAAGGTGATGATCCACTGGGCAGCTCTGAGCTAACAAGGGTTTATTGAATTAACCGAACTGAACGCACTGGGGAAAACCACAAAACAAAGGGACCATGACTGGTTAGAAATATAATAAAATTATATGCACTCACCACGATGGTTGCGTCTGTTGTGAACATGTACCAGGTTTTTTTTCTTGCCATTATTCCCTAAACTAGGCTGCCCAAGCCAGAATCGAACACGGTCTGCAGGTTTCCCTGCTCAAACACATCTTTGTCGGCTAATTACCAGGTTTAATAGGTATGTTTGAGCAGGGAAACCTGCAAACTGTTGGATTCTGTCCCTCCAGGACTGGAGTTGGGCACTCCTGCCCTAAACCGTACAATTTAGCAACTATTTACATACCATTTACATATTGAATTAGGTACTTATAAGTAATGTAGAGATGATTAAAATTGGATGTGCATAGGTTATGTGCAAATACTACGTAATTTTATACAAAGGACTTGTGGATGCAGTGGTAGACTCAGGCGATGATGATGATGATGATTTGCTACATGTCTCAGGCGGTTGACCAGGTGCCTAAAAAGTGAATTAATTGAAAGCTAACTTTAATATTAATATTAACCTTTAATATTTCTTTTACTTTTATTTGGTTAAAGCACACTGAATGAATGAAAAGCATATGAGCATATGATTGAAAAATGCATACTAAATGACTTCTAAACAGTTTCAGCTAGTGAAGATGTAGTGGATACACAAGATATAATCAATATTTTTGATAAATATAGACAATGTAAGAACAAATTGTGGAATTTCAGGCGCTAAACTGACAATCATTCTGCAGTATTTTGAAATGTACATTTTTCAGAAAAGTGTTAGTTTATGGAGGAAAAAAACTTGACCTTAGTGGACTTTTGTTCGTTGTCCAGAAGTCTGGAATGCAAATGTAGTTGTCAATGAGAGGTCCTGAGCAGGTTCCAGTCGGAAATTCACGGGTGCACTTACTTCAGTGGTTGGTGTCTTGGTGGTCCTCATTTTATTAAGAACTATGCTCTAATATGGAAAAATGTATAATATGGAAAAAAGATGTTGGTTTTTCAAAGACTACAAAAAAGCTTGAGAAATAAAAACCTTCATACAAACCCGATTCCAAAAAAGTTGGGACACTGTACAAATTGTGAATAAAAACGGAATGCAATGATGTGTAAGTTTCAAATTTCAATATTTTTTTTCAGAATACAACATAGATGACCTATCAAATGTTTAAACTGAGAAAATGTATCATTTTAAGGGAAAAATTAGTTGATTTTAAATTTCATGGCATCAACACATCTCAAAGTTGGGACAAGGCCATGTTTACCACTGTGTGGAATCCCCTCTTCTTTTTATAACAGTCTGCAAACGTCTGGGGACTGAGGAGACAAGTTGCTCAAGTTTAGGAATAGGAATGTTGTCCCATTCTTTTCTAATACAGGCTTCTAGTTGTTCAACTGTCTTAGGTCTTTGTCGCATCTTCCTCTTTATGATGCGCCAAATGTTTTCTATGGGTGAAAGATCTGGACTGCAGGCTGGCCATTTCAGTACCCGGATCCTTCTCCTACGCAGCCATGATGTTGTGATTGATGCAGTATGTGGTCTGGCATTGTCATGCTGGAAAATGCAAGGTCTCCTCTGAAAGAGACATCTGGATGGGAGCATATGTTGTTCTAGAACTTGGACATGCCTTTCAGCATTGATGGTGTCTTTCCAGATGTGTAAGCTGCCCTTGCCACACGCACTCATGCAATCCCATACCATCAGAGATGCAGGCTTCTGAACTGAGAGCTGATAACTTGGGCTGTCCTTGACCCTTTTTAGTCCGGATGACATGGCGTCCCAAAGGTCATGGGCATCCAGTATGGTTGTCCGGCCTTGACCCTTACGCACAGAGATTGTTCCAGATTCTCTGAATCTTTGGATGATATTATGCACTGTAGATTATGGTAACTTCAAACTCTTTGCAATTTTTCTCTGAGAAACTCCTTTCTGATATTGCGCCAATATTTTTCGCCGCAGCATTGGGGGAGTCGGTGATCCTCTGCCCATCTTGACTTCTGAGAGTCACTGCCACTCTGAGAGGCTCTTTTTATACCCAATCATGTTGCCAATTGACCTAATAAGTTGCAGATTGGTCCTCCAGCTGATTCTTATGTGCATTTAACTTTTCCGGCCTCTTATTGCTACCTCTCTCAACTTTTTTGGAATGTGTAGCTCTCATGAAATCCAAAATGAGCCAATATTTGGCATGACATTTCAAAATGTCTCACTTTCAACATTTGATATGTTATCTATATTCTATTCTGAATATAATACTGAAATTTGAAACTTCCACTTCATTGCATTCTGCTTTTATGCACTATTTGTACAGTGTCCCAACTTTTTTTGGAATCGGGTTTGTAGTTGTATAAGGCTCAGTTAAGTTAAAAGATTTTCACAGTAATTAATGAATGCCAGCAGAAGGACAGTCGCCTATTACATTGTAAGTGGGTAGGGGTAGTTAGGGCGGTGTGGCAGAAAAGGGTGGCTCTGTTTACAGCGGTGAGGTATTAACCCAGTTGGGTAGTTCTGGTGGAGGGGTATTAAAAAAAGTGGGGGTAGTAGTGGTGAGGCTGTTAGGGTGAAAAGAAGGTGATGATCCACTGGGCAGCTCTGAGCTAACAAGGGTTTATTGAATTAACTGAACTGAACGCACTGGGGAAAACCACAAAACAAAGGGACCATGACGGGTTAGAAATAAACAGGAAATGACAAAAAATGATTAAATCATACTAAGGAAACCAGGCAAGACCGAGCAGAACTAAGAAAACCAAGCAGAGTAACGACATACTGTAGCATGCACAGTGACTGACTGAGGAACAGGACAAAGGCAGAAGCTAATGCACGCTCGGATAACAAAGGCTACTGAAGGGGGCAGGTGTGGAACATAAGCGAAACAAGCGATCACACAGCTGAGCAGGATATTGGTTTGGTAAATGATTTTGTTTAATGCATTAAAAACATTATTTCCTCATTTCAAACCAAATAACCATTCACTACAGTTATTTGTTGATCATTGATATGGAGTAGGACTTTTCCTGAAGTCCACAATGATCTCAAAGTTTTTAGATGTGATGAGCTGGAGGGTATTGTCAGTACTCCAGCTGACTGCTCCGTCCACCTCTAGCTGATATTGTGCTTCAGAGAAGATGCCGATGATGGTGGTATCATCTGCACATTTTGAGAATGTTTTTCTTTTTCTTTAAAAGAGCTGTCTGGTGATGTGAGCTCATTAGTGAACAAGGAAAAGAGAAGTGGTGAGATCCCATAACCTTATGACACTAGTACTCTAGTGGTGATCACCAGGAGGGTGCACAGCAAACTTTTAAGCTCGATAGACTGATGTTGGCAGGATAGGTTCAATTGCCTTTAGGGCTGCAGCAACAATAAAATCGATAAAAATCCATTATTAAGTAATGTGTTGGCAACTTAATTGTCAATTCATTGTGTCGTGTTATTAGTGCACAACTCGCCATGTCGCTAGAAGTTAACTTCACCTGCAGACGGAGCCGAACGGAGCGCAGCCAAAGGTGTGGTGGAGGAAGAGTGGAGGCGGTATTTTCCAAATAAAATTAAACAAAAGAAACATGACAGAGATGGAGACCACGCCAAGTGTGGGAGCACTTCACATTACAAAAATGTTAAAAATGGTGTATGAGTGTGTTTTTTACTCTTATTTCAGTTTAATATTGTTTTTGTATAGCACTTAGTTTAAGCTGTGCTCCATAAGTAAACGTTACTTTGACATGGTGTGAACACACTGCAATGTAACTGAGTAGCCCGTCAGGAGTGGCGTTCACGGTCACATTCGCCCATACCCGCGCACCCGATCGCACGTACACGTGGACCTGCGCCCGAGATCGCGCACACGCACACCCCGTCTGCCGAAACGAAACGTATTCCCCAACTCATTCTGTTTTCCCTGTTATTTCAACGTCGAAATGCCGTGTTAGGTAGCCAAGGGTGCACACTTGCCTGCCCAGGCAGTCCCATTTTTCACCATGTGAGTGAGGTAGGATGAATTGCATTTAGACAGGGATGAAAGTAACTGTGTCTGTGAGGATATGTGATAGTGCCATGTAAGATCACATTTGTGTATTACTGTAAATATATAAAACAAGTTTTAATGTTGAAACAAATTGTTACCGGGTTTTTTGTGCCTTTTTTTGCTCCAATTTAGATAATGTTCTATTTCTGAATAAAGTGGTGGAAATAAAAAATAAAATAAACACTTTTTGTGATTCATCAATTAATCTAAATAAGAACATAAGAAATTTACAAACGTTTGGGGAGAACTTAAGATTTTAACAACTCTGAGCTATTAGTTATCTAGCTCTGATTTAAAGGAACCCAGGCTTTTAGCTTCCGCTACACTAGCAGGAAGACTATTCCATACCCTAAC
>JAODKL010000040.1:27481391-27498345 GCA_026780765.1 Petrocephalus schoutedeni
AGGCTAAACAGATTCAGCTCCGCTAACCTCTCCTCATATGACATTCCTCTAAGACCAGGAATCATTCTCGTAGCCCTAAATAATTGACAGATTTAGCAAAATAATTTTGTTGCAGCCCTAATTTCCTTCATCGCCACTGGCATTATAGCGACTGGTCAGTAGTCCTTAAGGCATTTGGGATTGTGGAGGATTTTGCTGTGGATTATGGTAGCTATTTCAAGGCATTGCAGCGCTTTGCACAGGTGGGGAGAGTGGTTGAAGATGGGTATACACACTGGGGCCGTCTGGGATGCACAGTGACTGAATACAACAGGGGCTACATTGTCAGGATCAGATATACACTGCGACAGAGAATGCTGCTTACTCATGTAGTTAAATGAGGTTCGATATACAAAAATTGGGAAATTTGCTTTCAGGGTGAGACCTGTGATTGGTCCTGAGATTTCCCTGATGACTGAAATAAAATGGTGAAATAATGAAGAAAAAACATTGTTGTATTAATTTTAAAATAGTATCTTTATTGTTTTTCAGACTGAAGTTTTCAGCACGAAAACCAATGACGAAGACCGCTTCTCTGCTGGGAAAATGTTTAGATGCCTGAATAAATTCAGAAAGTTATTATTGATTGGAATATTTATTTCCAGCATAGGATACTTTTTCTACTTTAAACTGGAGTTGAGTCTAGACTACAGTTTTCTGGAGCTCACTGATAAGAGAATGGAAAAATTGTGCAACTGTACAAAGATCCTGAAGAAAGATCGAGAGGAAATTGAGAATACAAAGTTGATCTTATTAACCAAAAGCTTTCGAAATCAAAGCAAGATTATAGATAAGCATTATATTGAGTGGACTAAAGACTGTGCGAAATTCCGAGTAACAAGGAAGTATTTGTCTTTCCCCTTGAGTCATGAGGAGGAGATGTTTCCCATTGCATACTCCATAGTAGTTCACCATAAGATCCACAGTTTTGAAAGGATGCTGAGGTCTATTTACACCCCACAGAATTTTTATTGCATCCACATTGACCAAAAGTCTACAAAGATGTTTCAGACGGCAGTGAATGGCATTGCTGCCTGCTTTGACAATGTCATTGTTTCCAGTAAACAGGAGCGTGTTGTGTACGCTAGCTGGAGCAGGGTCCAAGCTGACATCAACTGTATGAGAGACCTGTATAACATGAGTTCCAGCTGGAAATACTTTATAAACCTCTGTGGTCAGGACTTTCCCATAAAAACCAACCTGGAAATGGTGCGGAAGCTGAAAGCTTTGAATGGGAAGAATAGTCTTGAGACTGAACAAATGCCAGCAGTCAAGAAAGTCAGATGGGAAAAAGTACACAAGATTGTCAATGGCATCATACAGAGAACAAAAGAAAACAAGCAGGCACCTCCTGTTGATACCCCTATATTTGCGGGGGGCGCTTACATCTTGGTTTGCCGGGATTTCGTGCGATACGTTCTTGAGGATCCAATGGCTCAGCAGCTGATCGAATGGTCGAAAGACACCTACAGCCCCGATGAACATCTGTGGGCAACGTTACAGAGGCAGCCTGGAGTCCCTGGGTCCGTCCCCATCAGTAACAGATATGATGTTACCGACGTGAATTCAATTTCGAGGCTAGTGAAATGGCTGTCTTTTGAAGGACAGGAATCGAAAGGAGCCATGTACCCTCCCTGCGAGGGGCATCACGTCCGGTCTGTGTGTGTCTATGGCATTGGGGATCTTAAGTGGATTCTGCAGCAACCCCATCTGTTTGCTAATAAGTTTGATTCGGACGCAGACTATTTTGTCCTGTACTGTTTAGAAAGTTACCTACGACATAAGGCCCTGGCGGAGATGGACTGATAGATTTTGTCTCTTCAAGGTGACTCCTGATGCATGTGTAACATCATTCAGCGAGCCCAGTGTGAACCACTTATGTTGCTAAGTGGGGGAAAAAATACTGCTGGAGATGTAAATGGAAATAACCAAAGTATTTGCCAGAGAAAACAACCTACAGGAATATCACTGCTGCTAAAGGTGTGTAAGAGCACATGATTTATTAATTATGTAGCTGACAACATCCACCTGTTTTTGTTTAAATATCTTCTAATGGCACTTGAATTGTACGCCAAATAAACATAATCAAGCCATTTTTCATCTGAATTTTTATTTCAAACTTCAGAAGGGCTGTTAATGACATTTTAGAAGAACCAATTTAAAGTAACACAATTGCAAGACTAGTATCGCTCATTTATTGAAAAGTCTTTTAACGTTCTAATTTTTGTTTATTCAATGGCTTGTCTGTGAAGGATAGTCTAGTGTCTAAATGGCATTGTCAAAGATAGCTTCACAATTATTGGTGTCCAGCAAAGGGATTTGTGCTCCTGCTGGAAGAATCTTGACCACATTTTGTCCTGTGAATTCACTGTAATGTGCCCCCTAAGAAAAATCAGTAAGTCCTTCGTTCGTTCTGCTGTCAAGCTGCTTAATGCTGACCGTAGTCATTTTAGAAGAAGAAGACTTTGCCTTTTAATCTATAATACTAAAATATACCATAAGAAATATGCAAACGAGAGGAGGCCATTCAGCCCATCAAGCTCGTTTGGGGAGAACTTTACTAATAGCTCAGAGTTGTTAAAGTCTTATCTAGCTCTGATTTAAAGGAACCCAAGGATTTCGCTTGCACTACTCTAACAGGAAGACTATTCCATACTCCAACTACACGCTGTATAAAGAAGTGCTTCTTCAAATTCTGTTTGAAATGCTCTCCTGTTGATTTCCACCTATGGCCACGAGTTCTTGTATTTGAACTAATGCTGAAGTAACCATTTGGTTGAACAGCATCCAAACCTGTTAGAATCTTATAGACCTGGATCATATCCCCCCTCAGTCTCCCTTGCTCGAGGCTGAACAGATTTAGCTCAGCTAACCTTTCCTCATATGACATTCCTCTAAGACCTGGAATCATTCTTGTACCCCTATGCTGTACCTTTTCTAAGGCTGCAGTGTCCTTTTTAAGATATGGTGGCCAAACCTGCACACAATATTCTAGGTGTGGTCTTACCAAGGAATTGTATAATCTTAGCATTACCTTGTTTGACTTTAAACTCCACACACCTGGAGCTGTAACCCAACATCCTATTGGCCTTTTTAATTGCTTCCCCACATTCGTGAGAGCGGGACATGGAAGCATCAACATACACACCGATCATAATCAGTAACCTTTATTTCAGTAGGACCCATAAAATATCTGTACTTTATATTTCTGCTCCCTGCATGGGTTACCTTACATTTGTCAATGTTAAATTTCATCTGCCAGGTATCCGCCTGATCACTAATTAAATCACAGTCACTAATTAAATCAAGATCCCACTGTAGCTGCTGAGTCGCTAGTTCAGTATCTGCTACACCACCCACCACAGCGTGCATCCTTTTTTCACTCAGACCCCAGAGTAACAGAGTGGGTCTATTGATTGTGTCCTTGTACCCATACACTGATCTGTTGTCTTTGGCATTTTAATGTTTGATTGTTGCTATGTATGGCGTTTTATTTATGTGGACTGAGTTGGTTGTGGAACTGAATTCCCCTTTGGGTTAATCATGGGAATGACAGTAAGTTTTCAAGCCTTTTTGTGTCATTTGAGGACCATCTTATTATTGGAGTGTGACGGAATTGACCTTCTTGCTCAGTGACTGAGGTGTTACGTAGCTGGGAAGATGTTTGTTTTTATCATCAGTTTATTCTTTATATAGCGCCCTTCACAACAGAGTTATGATTTAATCATGTTGACTGTGTTTATTCCTATTAAGGTTTTCCTTTGGCATACAGGTATCCTTGTATTCTTTCATATTGCTTTTCAATAATTAAGGTTATTATTCACGCTCTAAACAATCAAGCAACATTTCAACCCCTGCAGTCAAGATGGATGCCATGACATGTATGTAGTTTGGAGTATTCTTGGGCACTTGGGAATTAGGATGCGAGGTATAGGCCCTTTAGGGCATACTGGGGTCGTGTCTTTTGGGAGAGAGTCTGTGGATTTTCATACTGTCCCAGTAAAGAGCGTAAAAATTCAGGTGGTTTCCCTGTGCATTGCTTTGTTGATCTTGGCTGCTCCGACATGCCCATGACAAGGAAGAAGGAATAAAGTAGACACACTGCCGGGGGCAGAACAATTTAAAAAAAAAAATTTTATGAATAAGCCAATATCAAGTAGCCATGATAACAATAAGCCTTAATAAGATTTACGGTATTATTTGACTAAGTAACTTTGCTGGAACATAGTGCTCTATACATCAGAGAAGAAAGAGGGGCTTATTGTTTTACTTACTGTTTAGATATCACATTGTTAAAACACATTATTTATTACTTAAAACTAACATTTGGAAGTGCATGTTTATCACTGTAGTAATTAAACAAGCAAATATTTTGTGCTTACCTGTAGAAAATTGCATCACGGTAGCAAATGGACCAGTAATGCAGTGTTTTATGCAATCAGTAGTTATGCTGGATTGTTATAATAACCACACGGTTAAATGTAAGCAAGGAAAGCAGCCGTACCTTTTCAAGTTAACATTTCTCTGAATTGTCTTTTCACTGGTAGATATTTTCAGTGGTCAAACTGTATAAAGTGTGGAAGAGTCCATGTTAAATGTAGTTATTTCTGCACTGTCATGGGAGGAAGGTGCAGGCTTTGTACCCATAGCTGCACCCGTATGGTTATACCCTGGCTCAGTACTTATTCAGCGATTTGCTTCACTTCTCCCAGTCTTATTAAAACCGATTCTTTGACACATTTCCTTGTATCTTGTGCTACATTTGTAAATTTAATTTTATATCACTGCACAGTGGATTCTCAGTGGATTTTTGCACATTATATAAATTTTAGTGGATCACTCAAAGCTATTCCTTCCTCAGTCTCACAAATATATCCTTATGCCCTAATAATAATCCAGACCCTAATTCAAGTACTGTCCAAATTGAGTCTGTATTCATATCATTAGGCGGACTCTATTCATTCCTAGAGACATAACCCAAATTGCAACTATGACACCCTTAACCCCAACTCAGCCCTAACCTTAAGTAACCAAACAAAATACAAGACCTTTTGGCATTTTTACTTTTTTGATTGCAAATTGAAAAATTTTATAAAACTGAGTCTGAAATAATGAGGACCGAAAAATGACCTTGCTAGTCACATTTTTTGGAGGATTTGCTATACTTCTTCAGTCCTCACAAGTACAGCAAAACTTGTACACAAACAATTTTAGACGCCAATTTACCTTGCTGCATGTCTTTGAACTTATGATGCCAGTTGGTAGTACATGAAGCCTTGTGTTCCTGTTCCTCAAACGTGCGTCCTTATTAATACAAACATTTTTAATGTGATTTAAATCCTGTTGGTATAACTGAAATGGTGCCTACTTAAGCACAACATGGCCTGGTCTACTAAACAAAGTAAGAAAACGCATGGAACACACATAAAATAGTTTGAAATGTCATATTTGCAAATATATGGTTTCATCCAGGACAGAGCCAGACAGGACAGAGTTTTAGTAGTGATAAATCCATCACAACAGAACTACCCAGGTTTGAAAACACTGAGATCGACTGGGATATTAAAAGACATTTGGGTATTTCATTCAGTCCCTTTATTTACCTTTGATTGCCCATTTGTGGAAGAACTCCCACTTCATGTCAACATTTAGGTGGAATTTCATCACAATTCATGCTACTGGCTTTTGGAAAAAAAAATAACGCAATAACACAACACAAATACTGTTAACAGTAATAGTCTATATTAGGTAGGTTCAAAACTTGTCCAAGTTATAGATGCAACACTGCATGTAAAGCACATTACAGGCAGACCTTTGATCCTTGTGTGATGCAACATTTATTTAGTTTTGCATAAGTGACATGATGCGTGAGATTTTGATATT
The DNA here is from genome assembly GCA_026780765.1 of Petrocephalus schoutedeni. Taxonomy (NCBI): domain Eukaryota; kingdom Metazoa; phylum Chordata; class Actinopteri; order Osteoglossiformes; family Mormyridae; genus Petrocephalus; species Petrocephalus schoutedeni. Next base: position 27,487,314 of record JAODKL010000040.1, read on the forward strand.
TAAGTTCTCCGATCCAGATGTTTTGTTGTGGTAGAAATTGTACAGAACTGAGCTTCTTCCAAAGTACACTTACATCAGGGTTAACATGCAGACAACCTGGGTCTGATTTACTGTCATTTGCTGTTTTTTATACATATAAAATATATACTAGCAAAGTAAAAATTCTATTTCATTTTCCATGGCTTTTTAGTAGAATTTCGATAAAGAAATTTTCCATGCATTCATAATGGTTATTGATACTGAACATATACTGACTTATTGCCTATACTTATCAAAAAATGGACAGAATATGAATCACTCGCACCAGCTAACATCAGAATGGATCTCCCATCCGTCTACATATTCCTAGCATGTCAGTGTATGCCATACAAACTCTGAGTGTGGTGTGGAAAGCTATAATTAGTACCCGCTGGAGAGAGGTTTGCAGCTACTGCCATCCCCCACACTCCATCAGAATAGCAAACGTGTGTGTCTGAGGTCTGAGTACAATTCCTGATTCTGCGAGAGAGCAAACACACTGCTAGACATGGTAAAATATTACTGAAAAGCGGAACAGGAAAAACATTAGACTGATGACACTGATGAGTGAAGAGATATGGGGAAATTGGAAACAAATCCTTTAAAATTAAGCAAAAAAATATAAAAAAAATAAATAAAAATCGAACAGAAAATGAGCGACTGACTAGGTGATCTTTATCCACATCATATTTCAGGGAATATACAGACAAATTTCAATTGCAAAAGTGTGCCAAAGCAAAAAGTAATAATAAAAAAAAACAATTTAGTTGGATTGAAGCTTATTCAATTCTGTCATTGAAGTCACCACCATTGTACTGCCAATTAGCAGGTAAGGTAATATGACTTTAGCTGGCAACATTTCTTGAATATGCAGTTGTTCAAATGCACCAGAAACATTCCAGAAATTACTCTAATCTATGCTATAATTCAATATAATAAAATAAATTAAATACTTAAATAAAAAATCAGCAGTGCTGCTAGAAATAACGGAATTCAGATTATCTGACGTCAACTCCAGATCCATAATCCATGTCTATCATTTTGTTTGCATCTACTTGACTAGAATATACAATGACATATACACTGCAAATAACAACACGTCTTCAGATGAGGATGCTTTGCACTGTGTGAGCACAGCTTGCAGACAGTCATGTCTAGGAGACGCTGGCGTTGAGGCTTTTGTCGGTCCTAAACAAGGTGACAAAGAAAATTCCCCCATCAGTTCCACCCCTGGCATCACAGGAAGCATCAGTACACTCAGACCTTATCAGTGGATGAATGGAGGGACAAGGGAGAGGGACCCTTCAGGCATCGAGAAGGGACTTGTGTTTTGGAATCTGTTCAGAATAAAAGGGACATACGCCCTACACCGTCTAGGGGTGGGCAATCTTACCCGCAAAGAGCCGGTGTGTATGCAGGTTTTCGGGATAACCCGAAGGGTTAGCTGTTCAAACCCAGGTGTGAGACTTCTTCAGCCAATCAGTCCTCTAATTAGGGAGTTGCAGCGAAAACCTGCATACACACTGGCCCTTTGCAGATAAGATTGCCCACCCCTGGTCTAGGAGGAACTGGGGCACATGTCTGAAACCATGAGACAGCCATGGCTGGCTCTAGAGCTCTTCATTCTTACGGACACAACAGTAAAATGACAACAAACATTCCAGATTGACTGGGTTTCAATTAGAAACTAACTCAGACTCTGAATGCCATCAAATGTCAAAGTAGCAAATTCCCTTAGCCAACAGAGTGACTGGAAGAAAAACCGACCACCGTTATTGCAATTAAATGAAAGTATTCAGGTCATGTACTCCACTTGCTCGCTTTAGTCTTAAACAAACTTAAGGTGCCTTGTTTCCCAAAGCAAAATCTTCTGACCGGTGAGTAAATAAAATATGCAACACAATATGGGGTGACAGATGATGCACTGACCACTGATTCTTTCACAGTGTTTTGTTTTGCAGCTTATTCTGTTACTTTGCCAACAATAAGGAAAACCACAAACTAATAAATGATGGAGCAGGTCAGCACCTCACTCCAGCGATTTAGGCTTCTGAATTTTGAAAAGTGACATTCTAATGTAACTCTTACGCTTAATTTTTGTATAATGTTCTTTTTCAACTTAATGCTCAATAACAATATACAGAAAGCGTACATTACATGAAACAACCAGAAAAAAGGGCAGTGGTGGTTAGGGAACCGACTGTAATCAAAAGGTGGCCTGTTTGAGTCCTCGACCCACATAAACCGATATGAATTTACGCATCGTTTCTGTGAAAAAGGTCTTTCGGAACTGATGTAACACACAGGAAACACATGACGTAGGATTATATGAAGAATTAATATAATAAATAAAAATAATACAACTTCAGTCAGATATGCAACTCTTACTCCAGCTGGCCAGAAGCAGGCTCTGCTCCATTCAGAAAGCTGTTGAGTCTAAATAAAATGAAAAGATAGAGAAGGAGGAAGGAAGTGATGAGAACCTATTGCATGTGGAGAAGGCACCAGAACTGGGGGAAACCATCCTGCTGAAGCATCTAAGGCAGCACAGGGTGATGAAGCTGAGCCACAAGGGCTTGCAGCTTGGCTTGTTGTGAGAGGCTGCGTTAATGCGTGTGGGTAAGGCTTCCCGGCATGCGGCAGTGTCTCGCGGACTGAGCAGTGCAGCGGCCATTAGCGACATTTCTGCAGAGCACAGCAGGCATCAGCATCGCTGCCAGCACCACTGAGAACAGATGCAGCGCACAGGACTGTCGTGCAGCACTTGCCAGCATCTACATTAGTGCTACAGAGGCTGTGAAATATCACAAGTACACAAGTGTTATACTTACTTTTTTTTTTTTTTAGTACTTTACAATTATTATATTCACACACCTAAAAATAAAAATGCCCCATGGTTGTCTTGTTTCCTATGTTTCGCATTGCCGGATAAAGTTCAGAGAGGAGGTGAGGGGCATAAACTAAAAATGCTAAAACCAACCTTAATTTGCAGGTTTGTGACTCCCAGGGACTACTATTTAATGAAAAGCATTTTGAAGTATGTTTTTAGTGGGGTCTATACCAATGTTGAAACCAAAGCTACGCCCTTGCTGGTTAACGCGATATTATACAAAGTCAAGCACTAGGGAGAAATGTTAGGGTTAAACGGGGATTACAGACCACTTGGACTCACTGTGCTATTAATATAGCTGTAGTATTCAATGTAGGGTTTTAAAATCAGTGAGAACCAGAGCTCTGCATGTGGCGCTACTAAGCAGCAACATGCACTGTGTCCGAATTCAGGGGCTGCACCCTTCTAAGGCTGCACTAGAAGGCCGAATGCGTCATGGTGGCACCATAAGGCTATTGCATTTTAAAGGCTCCATCAAAGGGGCTGCACCCTTCTAAGGCTGCATTAGAAGGCCGAATGCGTCGTGGTGGCACCATAAGGCTATTGCATTTTAAAGGCTCCATCAAAGGGGCTGCACCCTTCTAAGGCTGCACTTGAAGGCTGAATGCGTCACAGTGGCACCATAAGGCTATTGCATTTTGAAGGCTCCATCAAATGCATCACCCGATGGATCCTTCGCAAGCCAACATATCGTAAGATTCATTGTGCAGAGGTAAAGTGAGCATGTCTCAGCTTTGCGACTGAAGGATAAGAGAGGCAACAGCTGGTGATAGCCAGCCCTTCGCCTTTAACAACACTTTCCTTTGACATGCCTTTGCAGACTGCATCCCCCTGAATTTGGATGCAGCTATGGAGTCCATGAGCCTTACTACCGGAGGTGCCGTGAGGTCACGTGCATGCACACAGAGGTACAGGCAGCCTGGCTTACTTATCCATCTCAGCGGCTTCCTTTAGCTTCTCATCCAGCCTGGGCAGCGGTCAAGGATTAATCAGGGATAAAAAAAAAGAGGAAACAAGAAGCAGGACACAAATGGGAGAGTCAGCAAAGCAGAGCAAGAGTGTGGGGGAGCCAGAAGAGACTGCGACACTCAGGGTGGCACCCCCACGGTAGACAGCAACGCTACTCACCACAGACGCCACGCTCATGCAGTAAAGGAAACCGCGGGTGCAACTCTGCCCTGGACATTACCTCCACAAGTGAGTGTTGCTTATGCATACACAGAGCCCACTGTCGGTATTTTTGGTGGGGTGGGGAGGGGGGATTGGGAATTAGTGCAGAGCATGGGTAGGGTGCCAACATCTAGCCAGCTTTCATCCTTTTACCTCATACAAGCATACTGTATAATACCCACTCTTCTTCGTACCTTCCGGGGAAAAGGCGGGAAGGAGGCACAGTTAAATATGAAACATGGAGGCTCAGTTCACAACCAGAGCTATTCCCCCACAAGCTCTCCTCCTGTTTCAGCATGCTGACACATTACCATGCACTGAAATGCCTTATGGGAGTCCATAAGTCTCCATTGCACGTAATGATACAGAGTACTAGAACATCTGATGCTGGAGAACTCTCTGGGGTGAGTATTGGGTTACATTTTCCCTGCGCTCTGCTGCAAATGCTTCTCCAGACAGCAGAATTTTTTACTCAGTACCCCTCACAGAGGCCAAACCAGCAAACTTCCTCACCCCAAACATTTTACCGTCTCCTCACTGTGGCATACGCAGGTTTTGGTTGAGCAACTACAGCATCAGTTGCAACATTTAAATCAGTGTTTCCCAATCCAGTCCTCGGGGAACACTGGGCTTTCCATGTTTTTGCTTCCTCTCAGCTCCCAGCGGGGTTGTACCAGGTATTCGGTGTTCCTGATTGGCTGAGGCCTGGGAGGGAGCAAAAACGTGGACTGTTCGGTGTTCCCCGAGGACTGGATTGGGAAACGCTGACTTAAAACATACAGACTGTTGAGATTTGACAGTGAAGAGAAAAATAATACTTAAAATCATAGAGGTCAACATAGATCTCCCCATTTTTAAATATTCGTATAGGAATGGGGGGATGACAGTGGGACCATAAACTCCAAAGAGAGAATGCTCACACAACTCAAATAAATGTACATTATATTCCCTAATGAATCATTCATCAGAACCTAAAAAGCTCCACACCAACTAGCTTATTTTAAACATTACTCATGTGTGTGTTCAGACAGGAATTACAGGATTTTTAAAAATATTATGCTGACTGTATGATATTATGTATTAAATGTGTTCTTTGTACATATCCAGCGATGGATGGAATGAAAACTCACTTGACTATGCTCTCTGGAATGTGCACATACTCCATGGGAATCAGCTCACTCAGCTCTGCCAAGCTGTTGACATACTTGATCTTGCTGCTGAACTTCGAGCTACAAGAATGAAAGAGAGTGGAGTCAGCCTGCCTCGTACGTTCATGTTCCAGAACATCCCCCTGGCTGAGGCCCACGTTCTGTAGGGTGAGAGGGACGGGACATCCTGAGGCAGGCTACACAGGAACGGAGAGACAGACACAGCAGCATGCAGAAGTGTGCCGGTAATACAGTGAGGAGAATAAAAGTGTCAGGTGTGATGACTGATAACCGTTTAATGCAGTGCTCCCCAACCTTTTTTCCCCACAGTGAGAGCTACTTCTACACAGAAATAAATCAAGGGAGCCCTCAGGATAGACAGATTGGGGCAAATATACTTTGCAGTTTGTTGATTTTGCCAATGAGGGGTGTTGTGAACGACTATGAATGTCTTGAAGACTGACCTATTGGTCAAGCTCAACTGGCTGGTGCCTGCTGGTGGGATGGGGGATGTCACCATACAAGAAATGTGATAGTCTGTACCAATACCGGTAGAATTTTATGATACTCAATACTGAATTTGATACCACGGTAAAAATGTCACCGCTGCTGGTCTCATAGCTGACTCGCGCATCTGTTTTGGCACCTACGTGGTGGAGTAAGCTCCCTCTAGGTGTCCGAACAGCTGAGTCACTGGGTGTCTTCAAAAGACCTACCTCTTTCAGAAGTACTTGGATTAGCACTTCCAGTATTAAATTACTCTTGTTTAAAAAAATACCCTGTATTTCCCAACAGAGTCTAAGACCGATAGTATTCTTAGCCCAGGTTCTACTGAACCAGTATCAGAAAGTATTCACTAATGGAGTCTCTAAGCACTTATGTAAGTCACTCTGGTTAAGGGCGTCAGCCACATGCTGTAAATGTAAATGTGTCTGACCAGTCTGGACTCCAGAAGCAACTCTCCGCAGGATTGCGTTGTTCCTGTGCTTGTGCATGTCCTTCTTCCTCCTCAGCATAGAAGAACAGACTAGAACACTTGTAGGTGTATGTGCAGCCCCCGTCAGCCCCAGAAGAACTGCAGCCTCGGTACATACGCTGCCTACAATACCCCCCAACAAAATGAGTACTGTTGCATTTTCAGATTTTTGGTATCGAAAAGGTATCATGAGTATCGGTTCTAGTGACATCTCTATGCAGGACAGCCAAAGGGGGGAGAAGTGTGAAGAAGTGCTCAGCGTGAAAGTGAAATAAACATAAGAGGAGCCAGGAAAGGACACTGAAGTTCAGCAAAGGACTACTGCAGTTTTAAGAGTAATGTTACTTCTGGCAACTGGCCTCAATTCTCGCTTACTTCTTTATCCACACATAAAACACTAACAGAGTTTGCCGATTACCCGATTTGACTATAGCCGGGGGTAGAAAACGACAAACCCACGCCTGATTTAATACAATGAATATTTCACTTATGGACCTGCTGTTATCAGCTGACCTCTAGCCGTTACTTTATCTGGCTGCAAATTTTTTCATTCCCAGCAACACGTGAGGAATGCAGTAGGGTCAGTTTATAACTGGCTCTATGGCTGATAATGGTAATGGTATGTACCTTTTGTATGCTGTGATTAAAATGCCATTACTTGTGACAAACGGTTCTCTATTTGAGGAAAGCGGTGAGCAGTAATTCTGTCAGGCAAGCAGACGGGTAACGCCACTCAAAGGGACAACAGGAACTACCTGATGAAAGGCCTGGTGACCGCAAGTATGGTTCTGATGAACCAAGAAGGGTGGACGATAATGAAGGATTTCAGATTCTTCCTGAGCCTGAGTAACAAAAGAGAACAGCTCATATATAAAAGGCAGGTATCCTGAAATTTCTTTGCATTTCAGAATAAGTTCCATCAATAAACACACGGCACTGGTGAACTAAGCAGAATGATAGCCAGCTGCTTAAATGAGAGCGACCTGTGAATCGTCAGTGAGCCACGGGAAACTTTATTAAGCAGCTGAGTGCCGTTTGAGGCGAGGGGAGCCCAGGACGTGCCTGTGCACCTCCAAGCCACGCTTCTCGGCTGATACCTCCTGTCTATCATGTGATAGCACTTCTTCAGCCAGCCCAGGCCAGGCATCCTCCTGCGTGGTGTGGCTCCATTCAGATACACGATCATGTAGTCCTCTGCCACCATAAGCTCTAGGGTGCTTATCACATAGCTGCAGACACGGGGCCACACAGTGCAAGAAACAGTCAGATGTTTTCCTGCCTGCATAGTGACCTTGTTGGGGGGAATGTTATTGACCATAATGAGGGTTAAGTGATTTCACTGCTGTGGAACTACAGGGCTTGAACATGCCAAGGATGTAAGGGAACCATCCACCCAGTCTATTTCCCTCTCATCTACCTATACACACACACACACACACACACACTACTCTACTTACAGGAAGAGGTTCTCCATGATATAATGGTAATTATCCCGGTTGCTGTCAGGCAGAAAGCATGCAGCAAATACAATGATTGCATTGAGGTCTCCGTAATAACCTGGAGAAAATAGGAGAGATGGTTATTACAGTGGGCAAGGTGGAGCCAACGAGAAAATAGGAAACGCGCTGGTACTTTCTAGCTCTGCGTGTCCTGTCACCAATGTTCCATGAACGGTACGCTTCACTGTGTTGTAGACAGCATCTGGCAGAGGACAGTTTATGCTTTGATTTCAATGATAATATCATTTCAACTTATAGGCAAGCAAAACTGCTCCCATGTTGCATCAGCATTAGAGAGCCTTTGTGTCTTCACTTCCCTTCCCGTTCACCCTCATCCCCAGACTGCCCGCTTTCAGTGACTCCCTCACCTCCATGGGAGATGACTCTCTGGTAGGGCCCGATACACTTCATGTCAATGCGGTGCTCCTGCTCGCCAATGATGACAGTCCTCCATAGCTTAGCATCCTGACGTTCATCCTCCGCCGAGTACTCTGGGATAGGCTCAGTCGGCTCCCCCAGTGTGTCCTGTTGCGATACTTTTGACAAAGAGAAAGCGACTTTACTGGGCCGGAAACCATTCAGTTTGCCTGCATTCTGATCAAAGACTTTGTTGTTCCTATACATGTAGTCCCCAGGTCACAAATGAAATCGGCTCCCTAAAGTCTGTCTTTGAGCTGAATTTGTAGGCAAGTCTGAAAAATACAGTACACAATAATAATATTAACCATCATCATCTTCATCATTCAGTAGCCTTGTGCCTGTAGCTTCTAGGATAGAGTCCGGACCCCCCACTACCCTGAATAGGACCAACGGGCACAGAAATTGGATGGATGGAATTATAGTAATAATCAAAGTAACTGCATATGGTACCATACCACGCCAACAAACTGCTGAAACCGTGCAATGTTTATGCAGATGGCACAAAGTAGTGCATGCGTTCATTATGACAAACCATTGTATTGTCACGGATCCGGCGTGGCATGGTGCCGGCAACAAAAAGGGGGGATGACCCACTTGCGGCTCAGAAAACAGACAGTGTTTATTGAAATAGAACAAAACAGGGAAAAGCTACAAAAGAAACAGACCACGAGGGGTCACGACAAAAACCAGAAAGAAATCACTGAAGGAATCAACTAAGGAAGTATGAATCAAAACCTAGGGAGCCAAACAAGGGAAACTATACACAATACAATGACCGACTAAAGAAGAGGACACAGGCAGGCACTAAAATACACTGAACACAACGACTAACAGGAGGCAGGTGTGGCTAACAGGACTGCAGGTAACAAGGAGCAGATGAAGATCATCTAATTAAACAAATCACTAGAGGAACAGAACAACGACCAACAGGTGGAACAAACTAACCAGCACAGAACTAAGGAACACTACGGACACTGAAACTAAAACACTAACCGATACCATAGAAATACACTAGGATAAAAATAACCAAATATATTAAACAAGACCAGAGAACAGGAAACAAGCAAGGCACAACCCATAAAATTCAAAACAATCAATGCAAGGAAACGGATAAGGCTTTTATGCAGCAGTCTAGGGAATAAGGACAGCACACTAGGGGCAAGGGGCAAGGGACACGGGGGAGGGGGGGACTCAGGATGGCCAGCAATACCAGTTGGCCAAATGGAGACCCAAAGGAAGGGTCGGGTGGACACTGACCCTGACATGTATTTAACCAGAATTTTTAATACAATAGGCTTCATGGCAATCCAGTCACAGGTACGGGATGCCCAATAAGTTCTTAACTCGGAGACATCCTGTATTGCAGTTTTAGTTTCCCTGACAATTAGCGACATGCTCTATTATGCACAGGAGCGTCAGAAGCATTTTGAATGTGGGGGGGCACACTGGCGGGGTGAACTAATATTTTATGTTAAATGTGGGGGGGGGCCCAAACGAATAATTATGAAATGTGAGGGGGACGCGGCTCCCTCAGATTTAATGGCAGCGACGCCCATGATTATGCACCATGAGTATGTAATATTAACCCATAGATTTACCATTAATTTGTTTTTTAATATGCCAGTTTCAATTTGTCTCCTATGTTCCTGTGTACTAAAGTGCTAAAATGTTTGACTCTGTGAATTTGCTTTTACTCCCCTTTCGTATTTATCACGCTGATTAAAGAAATATTTCAGTATTGCAGTACAGTTCTTACTGTGTGTTATTTGGTGACCTTTAGGCTGCAGCTTAATTATTTAACTGGACGTTAGGCAGTGTCGTCATAATAAGTTATGAATACAGTGAAGTCTCCATTAGGACCTCATGCAAACAAGATAATCTCACGCTAGTAAGTTACTAAGTTACTCTTCAAAGAATGTTTTTTGTACATTTCCCCATTTCCTTACTACTGCTTTTCATTCAGCTGGTTGCAGATAATGGCATTTCCCCCCCCCCCCCCCCCCCAAGTAGGTAGCGTAAACATGACTTCATGATCAGAATCTGGAACCATACACTCATGTACTGTTGCATACAGCATGTCTCTGATAAATGCGAAGCAGAGGTAAAAAGCAGTGTCTGTGACCAGGAATGTATTTCCATTTCCATGATCGGCCCTCTGCTTCTGCTCTGTGTGAGGAGCTTACACGCTTTCCCTGGGTTGCGTGGGTTTCTACCAGATACTCTGGTGTGCTTCTACAGTCCAAAGATATGCAGATAGGCTCTTCGGTGTCTCTAAATTGCCCACAGTGTATGACTCTAGTGTCTGTGTGTTTAGGTGCCCCGTGATGGACTGGCACCCCAATCAGGAGGTACCCCAGCCTTTGTTGCCTGGGATAGGCTGGGATAGGGATAGGTTATCATGTCTTAGACCCATTCCAGATTTCAGCTTCCTGTTGTCTTACTATACTTCAGACTGTTACGTATCAGTTCTCCAGGATAGTGCAGGCTGATTCTTCCTCAATGGCTTATAAAATAGTACATTTCTACAGTTTTTGTTTTGACGTCTTGGATGTGCTGCTCACCCTGCCACTCCTGCTCGATGCCATGGCCTACGTAGTCCAGAGAATCTGCCTCGTCCGGAGTGTCCATGTCATCCACATTGATGTCCAGGTCGTCCGGTGTGTCCAGGGCATCGTCTGATAGGATGGAGCCTTCGCTCTGGTCCAGTGACAGGTTAATCTCTGGGGCTGCCAGCTTCTTGCGCTGGGGATGGGCCCCATGCAGGTCCAGTGAGGAAGGGGGCACTGAAACACAATCATGTACCCAGTAAAGTCAGTAAAACTCAGAGGTGGGCAAGATACGAGTAAAAAGTAAAAATCCAGACCAGGATTTTGTTTCAACCAAGTAGTTGAGTTACAGAGTACTCAACTAC
>JAODKL010000040.1:27501411-27518191 GCA_026780765.1 Petrocephalus schoutedeni
CAGCAATGTCCTTTTTAAGGTAAGGTGACCAGAACTGCACACAATATTCTAGGTGGGGTCTTACCAAGGAATGGTAATGTCTTAACTTAAACTGTAACCCAATATCCTATTAGCCTTTTTAGTTGCTTCCCTACACTGGCGAGAGTGGGACATGGAACCATCAACATACTGTATACACCAAGGTCTTTTTCACAATCAGCTTCCTGTATTTCCGTGGCACCCATAAAATACGTGTCTTATATTTTTGCTCCCTATATGGATTACCTTGCACTTGTCCCCAGTAAACTTCATCTGCCAGGTATCAGCCCAGTCACTAATTTGATCAAGAAACATCAGGAGCATATGGTGGACTTCAATCATACAAGGGAGCCTGTGAGACCAGCCACCACCCAAACACTTTTGTCCAAAGGAACACAGAAGTGAGGATGACAGCAGGGTCAACCAGTCCTTGTAGCAACAGGGGTTAAGGGCCCAACTGTGACATCATCGAAGTGGCAACATCCCAATCGCAATTGCTGGTGTCTGTGATTGTAAGCATTTGCATTCTGTATGTTACGCTGAATGGCAATGCTGAAATAATTTAGCAGTGTTTCCAGTTTTAGGTGGCACAAGTTTTCGGCAGAGTTTGTAATATTACAGCACCAGACCAAAAAACTGCCAAAGCACTGCCACACCATCAGTGTCTTTTTACCTTGTTGTTCCATAATATCTTCTCTATTAAAACATACTGTGGTTGCTAATCTGTCGCTTTTTTCACCAACACTTGCAGTTTCCTCTGAGGGAGCACTTATGTCTTCCATGATGTTACTAAAACAGTAAAATAACACATTTTGCAAATTTGTGCCTATTTTATATTGCAACATTTGACAACTGATTTCATTTTAAAAACGCTCCTCCTACTTTTATCTCCTCCTCTTTTCATTCAGCATCTGCTACACCCTGTTCTCTTGCATTCTCTTGCCTGACTCCTCACTTGTCCTTCCTGTCAACGTGAATTCACAGTAATACTCAAATGACCAAAATCTAATTGGGAAAGACAATAACCAAGCTGGATTAGGGTCGTTTTTGATTGCAATGAACAGCACCGGGACATCGCACTAATACTATTCTGCAATCCTGGACCTAGAGGTTGGCACCTGCACTGCCTTTGTCATCATCTCCTCCATCATCTTCTCTCTTTCTTTTACACAAAGGTGAGGTGGGTTTACTTGACTCTTCATTTTCTAAGGTATGCAGACATTCATGCTTAATCATATATTCATACTTGGAAGCAAGAGAGTTGTGTTTGTTTAGCATAAAAAAAACATTTACACATCGTTTTATAAGTATGTTTTTAGAAGTATAATAGCCTTCCCAGTTGTATTATACATCATTAAAATATATCTTCAATATAAATCCACTAGACTGAAGTGCAAGATGAACTCAGGCCACTTGTCTGTGCTGCTCCATTCATTTAAGTCACGGCGCTAAGCAGAGTGAGTCACCTGGCTCCCTGACCGCTTGATTATTGTTGTAGTCTTGGTAACAAACTCAGGGAGTAGAGTAAAGTTGAGATTTTGTAGTGACAATGAGATGATTTGCTTCCCTGTGATGAGACACGGACGTTGAACATGGCATTTTTTGCATTTGTTATGAAATTTTTGCCTAACTAAAGTAAAGCCATTTATAAGCCTACTTTGAGAAGATGGCTGCTGAACTGCTGGTCCAGGCATGTCTGAAAATGACAGTGTTTGGGGGGGGAGATGTTACTGCATGGGATGTCATAAAGACAATTATGATATATGGTGGCCTCCCTATCAGTATTCTGGCATTTTGAGCCTTACTCAATCCATTCATAAGGAGAGCTAAAATCAAGCAACACCCCAGACAAAAAGTTTCACTTTCCCCATAGACCATCCCCCCTCCCCCTTCACCTACCACCCTGACTGTTGATGACCCCTAGAACTACCTTTTATCCTTTTATCTATGGATGCAGCTACTGGCTGCATTACTAACTCTGATGTTCCCAAGCTTCTCCTCCTCCTCTCCCACACTCATTTCTATGATCCACACATCACCCCTGACTGGTACATGTCAGGGTCAAAACATTCTACTGCTTAGAAATTCCACACTTTTAGGTATCACAATCTGAAACTACAGACCAGTCTCTCTCCTCATCTTTCCCCCAAAGTCGAGTGTGCTGTCCTCAATCAAGTTTCCAGTTTTCTCACACAGAATCCTCACCAGTTTGGTTCCTGAGCTGAATACTTTACTGAAATTGTCCTCCTGACTGAGCTGCTTCTAAGTTGTCTTTTCTCATCCTGATAGACCCACCTGCAGCCTTTGACACGGAGAGCCACCAGATACTCTATCAGGAAGATAGTGATTTGGGGTGCAGAAGAATCTAAGTAATATCAAGTAACAACAGGTATGCCTCAAGGTTCACTCCTTTGTCACCTCCTTTTCTCTTTGCACATGACCTCACCAGGTCCAGTCATAGTCACATGGTTTCTCCTGCCACTACTATGGAAATGACATCCAACTCTACATGACCTTCCCCTCAGAGGACTCCTACAGTCTGTGCTCAGATTTCTGAGTGCCTTGCTGACATCGCAGTCTGGATGAGCGATTGCCAGCTGAACCTCTAAAAGGCCAAGCTTTCCAGCTTCCATGCCGACCCTACCACTCTTTGGTTCTGACTTTCTGAGCTGTTAATGGAACAGCACTCACCTAAACTAAGTTGTCCATCAATACATTTTATATAATTTAGCAGACACTTTTATCCAAAGCACTGTACGCATTCTTGAGAGAGCAGGATCAGTCAACCCCTAGAGGAACTGGGACTTAAGGACCTTGCTCAGGGGTCCAATGGAGAAACCGCTCTGCCAGCTACAGGATCTGAACCAGTGAGCTTATGATCACAGACACAGCATCATAACCTGCTGGGGCACACCCCATCCCATACAGACCCACATTTTATCTCACTCTTTTCATTCAGCAAGCCAACACTGCCTGGTGATCCCTCCACCAAATGAAAATAACTCATGTGGCTCCTTAAAGGCAGATGGAGCTACTCGGCCACATATACTATGTAATCAGCAGAGTCCCTCTCCACCTTAAAGAAACCCCTAAAGCCTCACTCATACTCCATCTGTGTGTGCCGTAACAGTCTGCACAGCATTGAGCATCTGACTTTTGGGCACATACTTAATTTTGGGGCATCCTCGGTATACACATACAGTCATGTTCCATATTACACCTGACCACCAAATTCATACATCGCCAACGCGTCCAGCTGACCACTTGTGTTCCGAAATCATTACTGCTCCACACACAATTATTGTAAGTCCTTGCTGGGGACACCTCCAGGATACTTTAGCATTTACACTACAAAAGATATGTGGTGAAATGCAACCACCTCGACAGGTACTTTTTCAGTGACTAGACCACAGTGCGTCTTGGTGGTTGTTTATACTTGTATTTACATGTAGTTCTGCCTAATTCCAATCTGACTGGCCAAGAAGCATTTTAAAACCTAGTGTGTACAGGGCCTTAGTCAATTCTTTGCACGTGCACAGTCAATGTGCTCTCATTGGACCTAATATCTGGGCTGCATGTGACAAAATGTATGCGCACAGTGTGCAGACTGTAACTGTACACGGACAAGGGGAGCCTGAACTAGGTTTTAAGGCTCATCTTTGTGGGAGTTCCTCAGCTAGCAAATGCAACTACTGACTTGCTCTGTCTTCATCAGTTATGTTCAATTACGAACACTACATGCTCTTTTACTTCGTGCCCATATTGTAGTTTCCACATGGTGTTTTTTGATATAAATAGCTACCTTGTTAGGTTCTTACAATGTCTGCTAATATATTGTTTAGGTCTTTCTGCATTTTCTGCCTCATGCATAAGCCACATTGAACAAAAAAATAAAATAAAAATACTGACTACTGGAAAAAAAAAATATTAATTTAACACTTTATCTTTTTTTGTTTTAGAAGTCAGATGGTTGGCTGAATTTATCCTCAGAGTGTGAAACAGAAACTGATAATTTAATCACTCCATCATTAGTGACGTTAGGAGGGGACGGCGTTTGCTGATGTCATCAAAAGCTTTAGCAAACCAGCACAACCTGCACATCTTTGCACAGCCCTCTTTAAATGCAGCACGAGTTCACATGAGCGATCTGGGATGGCATCTGAAACCAGACCCGCCATGATAAGTACCACAAAAACCAAACGCAGCGAAACAAGGTATTGCTTTGCCAATGCTAACACATGGCTGGGGTCCAGACCATGACCGCAGTGATAAGAGGCTGCAGAGGACTACAGGCTTACTGCACACACATTCACACACACACACACACACACACACACAGACATCAAGCCATGGCATGCATTTTCCAGTGTCCGCCTATGTGCATTTTACATCACCCAGCCATGGCAGACAGCACAGACCACTCCGAAGCTCAGCCGGGTAAATCCTGATATTTGGTTTCTTGGGATGCAGGCGCTAATCCGAGCAGCCGTGATGTAATGACACCAGCATCCCTAGAATCACACAATGCTACATGCAAACAAGCTGGGGAGAAATCCCTGCTGCAGATTTAAAGCCTGAAACACAAACTGGAAAATACATAAATCAAAGAAATAATATCAAAGAAAATCAGAACCCTTGTACTTTGACTCATAAACAAGTCATTTGAAGAAAACAAAGCATTTACCGATTTCCACAGCTAGAAGCATTCCATTCTGTTTTATTGCACATCCTGCCCCAGCCTCCACTCAGGGATGCAGGGACAAAGCACCGCGCATCACGCTAAGCTCCAACAATACGCATCAGTGCAGCTGCCCGCTTTCCTGCACTGAGGCATCCTAACAGAGCAGCACACAGACACGCACACCGGCAGACAGGCGGCACAAGTCCTGTGCTCACTCCAAATCTGCTTTCTCAGACTCCAGAGAGAGCGGCGGCTGAAGGCTCACTCACCTCCTTATGTGCCGAAAATCAGTATCGGTCCTTTCCTCCCCTAGTTCCAGGGAAAGGGGAGAAGCCTCACCGCTCTGCCTCAGCTCTCCTCTCACAGCATCCCCCAGTGGAGCAGCTCAGCACACACACACAACAGCCCTGCCGCCATTTTGTAGTCACGTGCCCTGGGTAGAGTCTAAATAAGGACGATCATCTGCTCCCGGCACGGCCCGGTGGTGGGAGGCAAAGGGGGCCGTGCAGAGTCGATCTCAGGCTATGCCACAGAAGGGATGCTGAAGCAGACGCTGAGAAGGGATAAGCCCCCCCACCTCCCCCACCCTGAGGCAGGAGGTAACCCCTACCCCCCTCTCCCATAAATGTCTTTATGCTCCAGACTGCTACTCTTATTATATCCCCCAGAAAACAGTGGGGGTTGAAAACTAGGACTTGCCTCCATTTTCCCCCCATGGGGAATCTGTGTTTGTCACTACAGTGATAACAAAATAGCATTGCATTATTGCCCATAATGCACCTGGATGGCAGAAATGAATCAAATGATGTAGAGAGCACATATGAGGCAAACATGCAGAGACATTAGGCATATGGCCCAGCATACACACAAAGAGCCATGGGACACTCAAAGAACACAGTGGAGCAGACAAAGGGAGCAGATGTCCTAGCCTTCCTGTTGCTTGGCAACCATCTTTTTGTTGACGGCATGTACCACAGCATGAACTGCCCCTCTGTGGGCTACTGTTATCATAGCACAATACTTAATTTGGATTTTGCACAGAATAAAAGGGTAAAGAAAATAATTTAAAATAAAAGGGTAAAGAAAATAATTTATTGCAAAATAATCTGCACAAAATGGAAAGTCCCAGTTTAAAGCTGCAAATTCTTTTTATTGTTCAGCTAAATTACTGCCTATTGAACCAAATAAAGGAATGTTTCGTGTGGTCCCCGCCCAGGCTTTGTTGGAACACTCAATTCCATTTTGCAGTTTCACTGATCTTTATTACGAGTACCTACATGAGGATGTTTGCATACGTATTTCAGTAGTATATAATGTCACAAAGAGCTGCACTTAAGTGAGGCTGTGTGGTATGGGAAAGAGAAAAACCATCCCCAAAAAAATTAAGCTGAGGTGCCCAATGAGACCAGAATTTTCCTAATCCTTTGATCAGTGTTGCCATCAGTTAATCAGCCTCGCAGAACGATCCAAGGCGGATAAGAAAATCTTTCGGTTAATATTGCAGAAATACACAAACAGATGTGTGGCTGCTCATTCCTACTCACGACAAACAAACATTTAACAAGAAAACAGCCATTAAAACTCCAAACTCCAAAACTGCACTATTACTTTGGATATGAGGTTATCATTTTACTAAGGAGAGCAGGGAATCAGCATCTCTCTGAAGCTGGGTCCATTCAGTTCCATGGCACACTGGTGGAAAGACATCAGTCTATCACTTCCCGTAACTGGAGGGGAACAGGGAGAGAACATTTCCCTTCTTCCAGACAAAGTATCCCTTAGATGGTTTGTCTGCCATATTACCGTTATGTGCCTCCTACGGCCATGTGCCTCCTACGGCATTGTGCCTCCTACGGCCATGTGCCTCCTACGGCCATGTGCCTCCTACGGCCATGTACCTCCTACAGCCATGTGCCTCCTACTGCCATGCCCCTCCTACACCATCACACGGTCATTCACTCAGACCACAGAATACAGGCGTCCTCATCATTCCATACATAAATAAAGTGACAGCTGGCGGTACAGCATTCTGCTATAGGGCCACTATGTTGTGGAATGGTTTGCCAGCCTTTCTGGATTCAGGATTCAGCCAAATCTCAAATGAACACCTATTACTTCAGTTTCTTACCTGCAACTTAACGCATAACACACCGTAACTAAAGCTGCTAGTGTTACTCTGCATGCCATTTTTATCTACTATGCTTGTCTATTAATGTGTCGATGTATGTTCTGACCACCTATGCTCTCTGCCTTCCTTCCCACATGTCTGGATGGTGAACTGAATATAAAGTCCAGTCTTTGAAAATGAAAAAATATCAGTGCACCATTTCCTTCTATCGCACCTTTAGAAAGAATTACCCAGTTGTTTTTCACAAGCCAAACTCAGATGAATACAGGAAACTACTAAATGAAAGGCACGTGAGTGTCCATGCACCAGAGATCCTGGATGCTTAGCTATCAGTCTTGCTTACACAAGCACACATGGCTTAAGCATAAAGGCTGGCAAATCACTACGGCACAAACTTCTTTCAAATTTAATTTCTATGCAACACTCCTCTTTAAAATTTAATTACAATCAACCCTACAGTACTTCACTTTTCCACTGTGTGAACACAGACTGAAATAAATTCAGTCTTGACAGCTTTTAATGTGTTGCTGTGCAGGCCGTGATCCAAGAATTTATTCTGTGCTATGCTGATAGACATTGAAGGAACACACAAAAAAATAGCACCTTGGTGCAGGTGGACATTTAAGGTTCGGATCTCAGCGAGCTATAGCCGGCCTTCAGTACTATGAGTGCATTTCTGTCAAGCACTCAGGAAAACTATCATAAACCATACTGTACATCTGTGTACATAACAGTGCTGAGAGCATTAAACCACACCCTCAATCGTCAGCTTTTTGTTCTTTGTAAGCACTTTAAGATGCACATGCAAGACCAGCATATCTGTGATTTTCTGTTGAAATTGACATTCAGGAATGCAAGATAACCCTGTGTCTTTTTCAAAAGCAGAAAAGTTTTAAAAGGAATTCTTTGTTGATACGCTAATTTCCATATGGGTCCTACACACAGAAATACAGTTGACAGATAAGCTTAACTCTCCAAAGCACAATCCAGTGTGTGTGTTACTGTAGGGCGTTGTGCGCTAAGGCAAGTTAGCTATTTATATACGCACTTCATTTTAGATTATAACACTCACCGGAGGTGTTGTTTCAGTCTCTGAAATTCAGAAAACCCAGGCTGACAGCTCAAAGGTGTTTTTTTTTTTTTTTTTTTTTTTTTTAAATCGCACGCCACGACCATCAAACTCATCAAACACACACACGTGATCTGCACTCTCCAGTCCAAGGGTCAGCTTAGTACTTACCAGGCCACTCCTAGTAAGACTCCTATCAACCAGCTAACACAATATACTCAAATACAGAATGGGGAAGTGGTGGCGTAATAGTTGGGGACATAACTATGTGATGAAAAGGTTACTGGTTCGAGTCCCTGACCCCCAAGTACCACTGAGGTACCCTGAGCAAGGTACTGCCCCCAAGCACTGCTCCCTGGGTGCTGAATTAGCTGCCTGCTGATGTCATATGGGTTAAATACTGAGGACACATTTTGTCGTTGTGCACTCTGTGCTGTGGTGTGTCAACTATGACAATTAATCACCTTACACTTATAACAGTGTACAATAGATATCAAAACCCCCTCCAAATAATAATAAATAATAATAATAATTATAATAATTTTATTTATATAGCGCCTTTCATACACTCAAGGACAATTTACAAAAAACAACCAAATCACTCAATTCAGGTGTTCTAATCACTTCCATGGCCACAGGTGTATAAAATCAAGCACCTACGCATGCAGACTGCTTCTACAAACATTTGTGAAAGAATGGGTCTCTCTCAGGAGCTCAGTGAAATCAAGTGTGGTACCGTGATAGGATGCCACCTGTGCAGTAAGTCCATTAGTGAAATTTCCTCACTACTAAATATTCCATGGTCAACTATTAGTGGTATTATAACAAAGTGGAAGCAATTAGGAATAAGAGCAACTCAGCCACTAAGTGGTAGGCCAAGTAAAATCACAGAGCAGGGACAGTGTGGAGAAGTCACAGAAGTCACTTTCAATACCTACAGACATCCAAACTTCATGTGGCCTTCAGATTAGCTCAAGAACAGTGCTTAGAGAGCTTCATGGAATGGGTTTCTGTGGCCGAGTAGCTGCATCCAAGCTTCACATCACCAAACGCAATTGGCCCCTTAGTTCCAGTGAAAGGAACTTGTGCTTCAGCATACAAAGCCATTTTGAACCATTTCATGCTCCCAACTTTGTGGGAACAGTTTGGGGATGGCCCCTTCCTGTTCTAACATGACTGTGCACCAGTGCACAAAGCAAGGTCTAAAAAGATATGGATGAGCAAGTTTGGTGTGGAGGAACTTGACTGGTCTGCACAGAAACCTGACCTCAACCCAACAGAACACCTTTGGGATGAATAAGAGCAGAGACTGTGAGCCAGGCCTTCTCATCCAACATCAGTGCCTGACCTCACAAATGCTCTCCTGAAAGAGTGGTCAAAAGTTCCCATAATCACACTCCTAAACCTTGTGGAAAGCCTTCCCAGAAGAGTTGAAGCTATTATAGCTGCAAAGGGTGGACCAACTCCATAGTAAAACCTACAGTATGTATTAAGAATGGCATGTCATTAAAGTTCATGTGTGTGTAAATGCAGGTTGTCCCAATACTTTTGGCAATATAGTGTTTTACTAGTATATTTTTGTCTTATGTGTTCTTTGCTATAAGCTATCACGTGGTATGGGAAGGAAAATCCAGCTTATGTAAATTTGATTTTAGGGTTTGTGGAACTGATTAATTATGGCAGTTGAGAATTGCCTGTACATGCAAATATTGCCCTCTAGTGGTCAGAGATATGATTTTGTTTTTTAATTCATATTTTTATCAGCAAAATAATTAATCTCATATTAACTGTAAGTGCAACAAGATTATGAGTGGGTTTTAAAGCAGTTTAATATTTTTTTTTTAAAACCTGTACCTGAGATGTGTCACATGTGACACATTCCTACTTTCAGTTTACGTGAGGGTTATATTTATCATATAAATTTATTCTCAAATGTCATGGAACATCCATAATCAGGCATCCCTATTTTTGATGCTGCCTAAAACGTTCTGCTTGTCCTACATTTGTACACTAAATTTCACTGTGTAGCTGTTGTTCTTTAAAATTGTTATTGCTGTTTTTATATTATAAACAGAAGAAAATCACAAACCCAAGTCCAAGTCCATGACTTCTGACATCTACATTGGGAAACAGCCCTCGACCCCTATACTACAAACAAAGTCAGAAATTAACCAGCCAATAAATGTGTCAAAGGAAGGTCCTTATACAGAGGGCACCATAGTAACAGTTCAGCATCACCGGCAAAAGTGAAGAAGGCCGCAAAATCTGCCGCTTTTTCTAAATATAAAGAGATACTTGACATCACAAACAGAAAATGGAATAGCGGGCCCTTTAAAAAAACAAAACAAGTCTCCTAGCCAATGAGGCAGCTAGGAACTGAAGGTTGTATTACTTAAGGGAATCAAAGGTCACCGTCACCTCAGATAGTGTCATTAGATACTATGGGTTTGCAGAGTGCTACTGATGAGAGAGAAAGTGGCAGACAGTGCCGTTTAGGAGATTCGCTGAGCACTGGGACATTCTTAAATATTATAGGACAAACTTTCGAGTATTTAACCTAAACAAACCAATAACAAGACAGTATAACAGAAACAGAGTAGCTGAAGGACAAGCAATATTCAGGAGCTAAAGCCAATACTGGCACAGTTAGAGCATCTTAACTAATCAGCCAAGCAAGTTTAAAAGCAGCAAAATGTGTACAAGGAATCACTCCATATTTCAGGTGTGTTATCAATTTTAGCAACCAACAGAGATATCATCCCGGTGGAAACAACAAGATGGTTCACTGATAGTTCATACAGGCATGACATGATGAAAGTAACAAAACAGCTAGCTCAGCTTAGACCATTTTACTCACATTTTTTGTCTAGTTTAATTCAAGTTATGGTCATTATTTGAGGCTGCCGCTACAGAATAAATGCTAGTAGTAACTGAGCTTTTAACTTAGGCATTAATTCTAAGCCACATGCATTTACTTACATGAACAGCAGTCACACAGTCGCTATTCACCTTGTGAATTGAGCTCCTTCAGCTGTGTAACTGAAGTACTGAATTGTCCATTTGCATTTGCTAGCCAGCGCTGCTAGATTTGCATAGGTTACTCCACCTTTACTGGCAGGAGTAGGCCAAACTAGACTCCAGTGACTCCATTCACTAAAAGTATTACAATAACATGCCACAGCCTTGTCAGTATACTCTGCACTGGGAAAGTGACTCTACATGCACTGCATATTGCAACCGTGCACTACTGAGAAAAGGTATATGTGATTTCAAGTCTAGTTATGTGATTGCTTTCACCAGTGCCATAATACCAGATTCTTAATACATATCCCGCGTGACTTCAGTCAAGTCACAAAGTCTCACATTTTGGTCTGAGTGGTTTGTCTTGATTTCAGATTGTCTTTTGTACGACCCTGTGTCTGATCTCTTGTACTACAATTATGGGTTTTTCCCAATACGGTGTGAGCACCTGACCTATCAAAGCCAGGCTTGCAAATCTGATTCCGTATTTGCAATTCAGCTTGTGAAATTAAAATCAATTAATGAATCTGAACCTGCAAGTTTCTTGTCTCCATGACAGAAGCTCAGCTCCAGAGAATCAATGTGTATCAGAATGGTACTGATTACAGGTGCTAAAGGGTGAGGGCACCCTAGGGCACTGAATTATGAACCTGCACTACCTGCTGGACTGTTTTCTGGTAGCTGCACTTGCCAGGTTGTTTTTTATCATCTTGGAGTCCTTCACTTTATTGTGGAAATTGATCATGTTGCCATTCAATTAATCTGAGAAACCATCTAAAATTTGGTATTTTATATTACTTCCGTCTGCTCTTCAGTATGTAGGACCTATCTGGAAGCCCACTCTGGAGAATCCTGCTTTCATTTAGAGAGTTAATCTTTCTCTGTTCTCCTGGTAGCTCACCCCTTTACTTCTAGTCTGCTTTCTCATCCCTTCAAGAATTCTTACCATCGATCCATCTGCCATGACCTCTTATCCACTACATGGTCATGGGAGTACCTTCCACTTTCAGTAGATATTTAACACTGTTTACACAACACTCAATTCCCTCATAAAGCAACACCTGTGCAATAAAATGTTTTCCTTGAGAATGCTGACACTTTCAAAACAATGTACTGTATAGCATTTGCAAATGAGGCAGAGACAGCCACTGACCCTGAAGCTGTGCACTGGGCAAGGTCTTCGGTCTCCGTCCATCGAACAATCAAACTAGCCTCAGAGCCATCAAGGTTTCCCACGGAGAGACATTCTTGCCTACAGTAGCAACATAAACAGGACTAGATAATGGGAGATCATTTCAACAAACAACTTAGGCATTTATCTGCAGATAACAGGCTAAACACAAACAAGGGCAAGGCTAAGCTATGCTAAAGGTTATGCTAAACATTTTATCAAAAACGTTCAGCATTAGTGCTGAGATCTGATTAATTAAATACACTGAACTCCACTTTAATTTGGTAAATACATTGTGAGAAAATAATACCTTAACGAAGTTCTCTTTGGGACATTAGCAGTGTACTTAAGAGAAACAAAAAAATTTAACTACACAATGTCAGAGTGGTAAATAGACCAAATAAAACATGGCTGTAAAAAATGAAAATAGTAACCATGAGCTAAAGGAAAATAACAGCAAGCCATATAGATAGCAAGAAGATTCTCAATGTTTTTTCTTAAATTCCCAGAATATATGAAAACAAGGGAAACACTTAATTAATTCATATAAATACTGAACGGTAATGAGGCATTTAATGCATAATTAATGAAGCATAAACGGCTACGGCAGCATGCTTCCCTGGAGCTCCAAACAGCATCCTCCCTCCCACTCCCAGGGACGAACCCTTTCATGTGGACCTGAACAAACTGTTAGCCTGCCTCTTTCTTCAAAAGCTATCTGAATATTCAAAGCCTCCAGGCACCAAATCACAAGGGCCTGAGGGGAGCATAACCTAATGATTTGTTCTGTTTTCTTAAAGGCCCATGTCTTGCCCTTTTCAAACAGATATTTCCATATAAGTATAAACCAAATCCTCCAGAACATTTTGGAGCTTCATCTAAAATCTATCATCACAAACGAACAGTGATTAGTAAGAAGGTATAACATTTTGTTAGCAATATTTCAAAGTAAAATTATTAAGTTTACTAATTTAGTAATTTACATTGCTAAATAGAAAGTTCCAAAGTGTTTTGTTTGCTTGTCACTTCACATCGAAGCACTTACAAATATGTTTTCAAAAATTATCAATACTAATAAGGAAGTTGGTTTAGGTCACTAATAATCAGATAAATCTGCATGAATTGGTTTTTAGGTGAAAAGTTTAATATAATTGCACTGTTGCAATAGACAGATAAGTACCTGGTCATTCTCACCTTTTAAAAAACATGCTATAAAGCTTTATTTAAAGTACAATATATGCTAAAAACCTGGCACTACTTTGGGCAGGACAGGTAAATGGTATTGAAGCAGGTGCTCTCACCTGAAGCCAGCAGGTGGCAGAATTCCTGCAGAAGAACTCCCCATTTTCTCCCTCACTGGTTCGGTCGTGTCGTCCCATCGTCTAACATTTTTGTCACAAGCAGGCTGAGAGAAATGATCTATTAGCTTGTCTGCTATGACTTCCTCATCATCTTTGGAAACCTCATCCCCAGCTGTCCTTTCAGGCTCTCTGTCCCTTCCAAGTGATTTCACGTCCTTTGGCACTGGGTGTATGCCCACTGGAGGTGCCTGAGCCAATTGAGTGTGTTGACTAAAGCCATGGATGATATTTTGCTTCTCTCTTTCATGAACCACAGGGTTGATGTCGGAACCCGTGCAATGTAATATGATGCCATCTGCTCCATGCCTGGCATTGCCGCCTACTGGAGGGCTGTCAGTTATTGCAGAGCTTTGGTCAGGGGAAGCCACTGGCTTTTTCTGTGTATTTAGCAGTGTCCACCCTTGGGTGCCTACGGTAGATCTCTCCTCATCATCAGAATCTTCCAGTGAAATCTGAGACCGGACATATATGTCATCTTTGGCTTTAAAACGAGCAAATGTGTCCCTGATTGAAGCACTGCTGTTCACATCTGCAGGTTCTTGACAGTGGTTGGGTAAATTGGTGTTTAGATGTAACTCAGTATTCATGTCTGTACTTTTTACATCTGCATCCCTTTGGTAGGGGGGATTGACATGTGCATCCATTGTGGATGGTCTATTTATATCTACGAGCGTGCTGAACAGATCTTGAGTAATGTTTTCTGCTCCACTTTTTCCATCCCCTTCCTGGACTGTCCCTCGACCTGAAACAATAATATACTCCATCTCCAACCCAGAAGAATCCCCATCTGAGATAGATGGTACCTCGTCTCGGCTCTCAAGTCGTAGGTGTTCAGAGCTGCCTTGCTTTCTGTCCAGTGAGTCTGTATCCCAAAATGTGGGGCTCACTGCCTCTAGAACAACGGCTCTGGTCTCAGTGTGGATACAAACCATATTTGAATGTTCCTCTACTTGTGTGGAAGTATCTAAAAAGATATCTTCAGTTTCTTGAGTACAGATATTTGGATATTTTAGCATCTCTGAGTTTTCTAATTCTTCAACAGACAAGAAGTCACTGCAATTAGAGGATTTATTGTTCTCCCTGCAAAGGTACACTGCTCCATTATCACTTTGAAGGTCACTTGTGGCAGAATCATCTACCTGGTTTAATGGGAACATGCTGCTGTCAGAGTGGAGTGAATCATCCAAAAGTGTAAATGGTGAGAAGTGGCTTGTTTCCTCCATCGATTCAACATCATTTTCATATTCACTGTCCACCCAACTACCATCTGACAAGTTTCTTCCTGATTCAGGGCTGCTGCAATGCTTGTTCACATGATCTTCTCCTTCAACCTCCAATAATGTTAGGGATTTGTTTCTCACATGATGACTTGACTCTTGCCCTGTGGTTTTTTCATCATCTGTGCTGTCAGTACGGCACAAATTAGATGGGAACTTTCTTGCATGTTTGAAAATGTCCTCTCTTTGTTGGTTTAGGTCATTAATGAAAAGTGTTTCTTTTTCCAAATGATCACAGATTTTGATTTGAGGAACTACCTTATCCTCTGAAGAATGTAAATGCCTCTGTGGAGTCAACATATCCAGGTTTCTGTGATACTTCCCATGAGCTGTCTCCCTAATAGATACTGGCATGATCCTCTCAGTTTCCTGAGCACAACCGTCATGACATAAACCTGGCCCAAAATAAAAAGCTAGCTCTGTAGATGTTGCATCATGTCTACATTCTTCTGTGAATGGCTGATCATCTATTTGTGGTGATGTTTCAGAGTATATGTTTATCTCCTGATACATCATGAACTTAGGGGAGGATTGATCCCACTGAGCTTCAGGGTCTACGTTGTCATATTGTGATACTGATTTCACCATCTGTTCAGTGATGGGTATAGTGTGAAGGTTCTTCTCTGATGACTGATGATTTGGAAATTTCTGTTCATGTTCAAAATCATTAACCTGCCCCTGCTCCAGTTCAGACTCCGTTCCAGGTTCAGGAGGGTATACTGGGTGGTGAAAGTCAAAATTCAAATTCTTTTCATCATCTGCTGCATGGAATTTTGTCTCTTGTTTATATATGTTCCTATTATCCATTTTAAATATTACGTGGGTTTTGGTGCCTGATCTTAGCTCATTGAAAGTGTGGTGTTGGCCACTGCCAATGCTGCTTTCATGTAACAGTTCAGAAGCTCGATCAGATCTAGTTGATGACTCACTCAGTGACCTATCAGCTGTCAGAATTTGGGCATCAGGAATATAATTTACTGGTTTCACCTCATTCCGACTGTTTTTACTCCAGTTCCAATTCTCAGACTGAATATTTTCTGTGTCCTTTGGACTTCCTGTGTTTGTGTCCACATGACCTTCCTGTGAGCCTTTTCTGAAAGTTGCTTCAAATGATCCCACTTCTATGCCATCATCTTTTGCTTCAGGACTAGTAGTTTGGTTGTCCTCCTGTATTGTGGTGTTCCACATCTCCATGCTCTGATGGATAGCCTGAGAAAGACAATCCATGGAGTCTCCCTGGGCAAGGCTGCTGCCTTGCTCAGATGCGTCGGAGTGGTCAGCCGTTTCCGGACTTGTGACAGTTGACTGCGAATCATCATGAATAGTTGTGTTCCACATATCAAGTGGCTCTAGATCAAAAATTGCGCAGGACGACTGAATTCTATTCTCATCAGAAGAAAGGTGAACATTTGACTGAGGGTGTTCATCCTCTTTGGAGGTTTCTGGCTTGTGTTTTGTTTGTGCTTCCATTATTCTAGGCTTTGCAACCATTGATGACCCTTCTGTATTAAAAAATGTAACATACTTCTCTTTACCTAGTGGGAGTGACTGAATATCACAAAGACTTTCTGAATTACACATGTCAGAGATACTTATCTTAGGCACCCATGTATTGTACATTTCAGTGGGCTGAATTGTTTGAACAAATGGGTTCCATGTACTGGAGCCTTCTGGACCTGGATCCTTTTCATGAAGGGGATACTTTGGGGCATTCTGTAGAGAAAGATCCTCTAAAAGCAGGGAGCTTTTTTCTTGAGATTCCACTGTGCTTTGGTTTTCATCCTTGTGAGAAGCAGCCAAGTCGCCCTTTGACTCAGCGAACTGACTTCCTTGTTTGAGAAGCGAAACATCTGAGTCTAGATGCATCAGGCCCATTTCTTTGTAAAATAATGATGATACTTCTGTTTCATTGAGTTCTATCAATGAGAGATTGGAATCTGCAGAGAGACCCTCTGATCTAGTTGCAATCACACTGTGACCATAGGACAGATGATCTCTCTTTTCTGTTAATTGCAGGTTTTCGTTTAAATGGAAATCAGTAATATCTGAGGCCA
>JAODKL010000040.1:27523712-27536852 GCA_026780765.1 Petrocephalus schoutedeni
TATCATGACCATTAATAATGTTAAACTGATTATTTGAAAGTGGTTAAATTTTGGCTAACAGTTCCCAATGGCAACTGGAATTTTGTCAACTGAATGACAGAGGAGCAACAAGTAAAAAAACCATGAACAATAAAACACACGCGGTAGTCAAATACAGACAACAATTCTTAGATAAGGCAGTATTATTTTATCTGCTGTTTATGCGACAGACATAAATGTTCTGTAAGTATTGTTGCACACACAAATAAATATTCACATCTGACAATGCTGAATAAAACATATCTTTGCTCTATGGCTTACATACTCTGCAGCATCCCGTGAGTAAATGTTTAAATCAGCTGTCACACTGTAGGGTGGGGTAAAAGAAAGCTTTATAATTTACGTTTCATAAATTAAGTCATTGCACTTAGTCAAAATTCACATATTATGGTAATTTGATGACAGGAAAAATGATGTATGAACATTCAGATGCATTAATTAATAGTTTTGTTTACTGGAGTTTCTTGTGCTTTAAGTGGTAAACAGCAACGTAATCGCATATCCCATTTGCAAAATTAGTTATTGTATGCTTAAATATTACAATTATTGCAAAAGTCTCCTTGAACTTCTAACTGTTATTTTCCTGATTCTCAGTAAGAGACAACAAAATAGTATTTTTTACTCTTTACGTAGGCCTTTATCCCTTTAATATTACTTGTGGTAATCTGACATTTTACTTCAGACAGTTATCCATACAAATATAGAAATACATTAAAATGTCGTTTATTGTGAGACTGCTTTGTAGCTTCAAGCTCCAAAAGTGCTTTTGAGCATGGAGCTAAACCTGAATTTAAAAAATATATACTTATTTAAGTACAAAATGACAAACTATTTAAATAAATTCATCTAAGAAATTACCCAAACAAACACAGAATGCCTTCCAAGAAATGATGCATGTAATGCTAAATCTGTTTTTTATATGTTGCTTCAAAATTACTTTCATTTATGAAAATTGCCGTTACCAAAACAGAATCTCATTTTATGTTCATCAGAGTATCTTCCTTGAAATAAAATGTGACCTTGATTCTCCTTGAACTATATAATTTGTTAATAAAAAGTGATACATTGTGATATTTGAATTTTAAAGTTTATGTGCCAGTTATTTGGCTCATTGCAGTGGATCTGTAACATGACCTTCCATACAACGCTAGTATGATACATTTATCGAAGATGAATTTGTTTCTCTGCTTTCATGAGGAAGTCGGCTGGGAAGGACACTTTTATTTAATAATTGCCAGGTTTGAGAGCTGACGTCATGGGCTGCTTCATCCTTGCTAACCAGGCCTTCACTCGGGAGAGACAACAGGGACAGCAGCGCCACTAAACTTTTAGCATCGTTAGCCTCAGGTCGACGAGGCCCGCTCCACAACGTCCCGTGTGGAAACAAACGCTGCACATTAGCTGCATCTTTGGGGAAATAAGACTACAGGAAACAGGGCCTCAAGCCAGAGGCAGTGCCGAGTGATTAATGGGCCACCAGAACAGCACCCCGCAAACCCACCGCACACTTTCTGACTCCGCCGCCGCAAACTGTGTCAATATTAACCTGAGAGAATGGAGAGAGAGGGCCTCCGCTTCAGCACGGCACTCTCCCTGCACACTGCGAGCACAATATGGCTCCTGTCACAATGGCTCCATCAATCTGGCCCGATGCAACTGTCAAAAAAGCGAGTGGGTCGTTTTTCACCGCCGATATCCTGATGAGTGTAATGACGCCTCTCTGCAGACTGCTTGGATTAAAAAAAAAATAATAAATCAATAAAAAATTACATATATATATATAAAGTATACATATATACATATACATATATATATATACATATATATATATATACACACACATATATAAATATTTATTTTATATATTTGTTTATTTTATATATAAAAATTAGGTAAAACATAGACTTAGACATACATGCGCACAGACCTGATGGTGTTTTTTACTGTAATCCAGTGACCTCCTTCTTGCAGACAAAGAGGAATTACTCACATACTTAGAAGAAGCGGACTGTCAAAGGCACTTCCCTGCTCTTGATGACATATTTAAATTACGATTTAATAGACTGAGAGACACACAAATCTCTCCGATGGCATGGGGAGCTGGCAGTCTGTCTGCCATTTGTTGTGAATACAAGCAAATTAGCAGCATCCTCCGCCACAGAAAACTAAAGAATTACTGATGTCTCCAAAGTTTAAAGACTGGCTTAAGTACTCTGCAATAAATGATTCAAATATATCGCATATAAGGGATTACAATCATACAATCATGCAATCAAACACAAAATATAGCGAATTGTTCATAGTAACAAAAATAAACTGCAAACACCTAAATTTTGCTAATGCTGGGTTGCCTCGAGGTATTTTCCTTCACTGAGCAACTCAGTTTGCTTGCACAGGGGCTGTCAGTGTGAATTTTTTTACACTGGACATGTCGGTTTGGTCGGTGTCACCTCGTCTAAAATTCAGTTTGCTCTTTGTGCTCTTACCAATTGCTAAAACGATCCCAAAATTTGAGCCCTGCATACTTTCACGCCTCAACCTCCATGCTTGCTTGTCAGAACAATGGAAGGTCAGCCCGGAATGGACTACCATCCAGCATATTGTAAAGTTCATCATTAAGAGATCACTGCAGGGGGGGGAATGTAGAACAATCAGAGCAACAATTCACAGAAACAGTCAATGGGCCTGAAGCTAGTTCTGTCTTTATCCAAGCGTTTATAGCACTCTCATGCATCGCCCAAAACAGGACTGCATGCTCAGACCACAACTCCCCCTACCTAGACTATCAACCCCACCCCCATCTTTGCCATGACAGGCTATCCCGTCTTCACCAGCATCTCGGAGCATGACAACCTGCCCGCCTTCAGTGGAGTCGCCTCAGGTTCAAACTTCAGCGTCATAACTCACACCCCGCGCAGAAAAACTCCCAAGCAAACATGCTGAATGCAAAAACACATTTCCTGCTGTCAAGAACATTTCTGGCAAAAATTAATCAACCATTCATCCATTCAGGCTCTTTGCATACCCTTTTGTCAGACAGACAATACTGAGAGATTTCCTTTGCCTTCCAAGCGTTTATCTCGCCACACTGAGGAATCCATCACCATCCCCCTGATTTATCTTTCTGTCTCTGATCTCAGCAGTAGGACTACGGCAAATGAACTGGCAACTTTGACAAAACCTCTAGTGATTTAACAGACGTCTCTCTCGGAAAACTCCATGGAACTTTTCAAAGTAGCTCAGAGAATATCTCTTTCAATAAAAATTTGTCCGATGTGGCAAATCGCAGGGAATGCAGTAACTTCTGTCCGAAAAAAGCATATTAATTGTCAAAACACAGACCATTACCGGCATAATTCTTCCGTCCCTGTGGGCTTGGGCCTTACAGCTCAGACTGTGACGTATGGCTGTAGCCTGAAAGAACAGCTATTTATATACACAGCCAAGTCCCAACAGCAACTGCTTTCAGTGGTCTCAGAGAAAACTCCCTTTAAATTTTCTGCAATAATGCATTAAAGCACAGCATGGGCAAATGTCCTGAACTGAAAACAGACAAAGTATAACTGCATCTGCCTGCATAAACCACCATTGCCATTTGGGGAATGTAACATTTCTTTTTTACCGCTAACTGTTCTTCTGCAGTGCAATGTCAATGTTTAAGTATGAATTTTATCCTTCATCACTCTTGGCCAGACAGAAGCTGCATCCATCTATCACAAGTGAGCTACACTGGCTTCCCCACCAAGAAGTGTGACCCTGCATACTGGATTTCTTTGGGCTGGGATGGGGGGGGGGGTGCTTACCAGCCACTCCTCACACAAGGGGGGAGCCATGCACACAAACACCCTCGCCTCCAGGACTGGGGGGAAAAGGCTCCTCTTCAATCTTTGTCCCTAGGAGGCCAGCCCAACACCTGCTAACCAAGCCACCATCATCAGAAAAACATTTAGACATTTTTCTCCAGGCTGGTAATTACCACAGATCATTATTTGTGAAGAGTATGGATAAAACTGGCCTAGCATAAACAAACTGGGAGGCTCCAAATCAAATGACTAAGATCATTAGCCCTCACGGCCTCACGGAGCTATGCGACTTGCGTGGAGATCATCTGTGGCACAAGCGAGACAAAAAAGAACATTCTACAACATGGGGTTCCAGCACCTCATTGTTTCAGTCATGTCATGAGTTTACTTGACATGGAACAATACTGTTTAAAATAAACGAAGACATATTTCCCCTTACCCACGTGACTCAGCTCAGTAAGTGTGGTTTTCCTGTTAATCATTGCCTGTTAAAGGATTGCAGGTCTTAACTCATTAACTAATTTGGCAGATGCTGCAGTGTGACATGAACCAAAATACAACAATAATCAACAAACTGCAAATAACAGAAAGAATGAAAAGGATCCAGTCCTCAGACAGCAGTGAAAAATGAACTGAGTGCAGGTTTTGGAATTTTTATGCAATTTAAGCATTTTGTTAATAGAGCCTTCTGATATCTGACAGATCAAGTACTGTATTACACAAAATTGATTTTAAACTTCTGCAATTACAGTTGAAATACAACCAGAATTGGCTTTTAGACATATATAATTTATACCCATCCATCTTTAGACCACTTCTAGGTGTTGACATTGTTAAACAAATTACAGAATAAATAAGCCAGTACAGCTTGGTTTGTGGTTATTTTAACAGTGTTTCACAGCATTAGGTAGGCATGTTTATAACATGAGGCCAGTGGGTTAGCTTTATACACAATAACCAGATTTCCAAAACAATTCGCAAGGATTGTGTAATGGTCTATTACAACCTTTGACTATAACCAGTGGCAGCAATAATTAAGTCTGACTATCCCATCCAATGATATAATATCCTGGGTGTTTTTACAGTTTGAGTTTTAATATGTTTGACTTGTTATTGTCTGAAAAAGCATTAACTAGTTCTACTCTCTTTTTTTAATTATACTATATATACAGAGAACCAAACACCCAGCTGAAAGACTGTTTTCCTCCAGGAGCTTAGAGAAGAACTTTTCCCACAGGAAGTCCAGTTCCCTGAGAGTGACTCTGTGCAGAGTAGCTGCAGCAACAGACACAGTGATGATGTCACCTACTGAACCCCTCCCCGACATACATCACTGTCAACAGTTTGTGCACAACGCTCATGAATATTGTAACATTTAACATGACGCATCTGGCAAGAACAGGCCTGGATTTACTACACAGTTCATCAAGCTCCCAGCATGCAGGACACTGCTAGCTTTGTTTGCCTTGCTAATTGCTGGACCATGACGCCTGCAACCTCTAATACTTTTGTGTTTTAACATCGCTCTTCATTTATTCCAATTAAATGTGCTATAAAATGTAATCAACATGTCATTTGGCACCGATATTCTTCCTGTTCACAAACTGCCTCTATGCTGACTATATCCTCAAGTGCAGAAGAACATATTCACAGTGTAAAAATAAAAGACATAAAGACAAGTTTTATTTTAGGTTTGTCTCACATATTCCTGTGAATTGCAACACCTCACGGCTTCTCATTGCCTGGGGTTCCATTAAGGTAACAATCCTCCTTTAATTAAAAGTACATAAAGCATTATCGATGGAAAATGTTTAACCAGGTAGACAGTAAGAACATTCTGCTGGAGTATGTGTAACAGTGGCCCTTCTCTGCCTCAGCTGTGGCTCAGCCCCACTTTCTCATCACACTGCTGTGTGTGTGTGGGGGGGGGGGTGTTGCATGCCCTACCTATGTCGCTGAGGTCATTACCTCTCACACTCCAAGGAAATGTGGTGAGGCTAATTGCTGTTTCTACTGTAAAGTCCCCAGAGTGTCTGTGTATGTGTCCTCTGATCGACTGACATCCTGTCCAAAGTGGATCCCAGCCTTGTCCCCCTAAGCTGCCTGGGATACACTCCAGTCCCCCCCCCAAAAGAAAAACATGTGCTTACTGGTTAGATAACAGATCATCTGTAAATTACTGAATTATCAACACTTTTCTAATCCATCCATCTTCCATACCAGCTTGTCCTTTTCAATCATGGGAGTCCATAGCCTATCCCAGGATGGGCCGCCAACCACCACAGCACTTTTTATTCAATATCGTATAATTAATTATTTGGTGCACTTTCTCCTACCTGTCTACCCCCATTAGCCTGTGATCCAGTGGCACTCCAACTGGGTCCTGGCAGAATGTACTGGTCTTCCAGTTCCCTTTGGACCATTAACAACCATGTACTCAGTGAGAAATCCAAGTCAGGTCAATCATGGAGGTAATTAGTTCAGTCTGGTGCCAAAATGCTCAGGCAGGGTAGAAACATAGGCATCATGTAGACCAGCAAGGCCAACCCGCTGGGGTAAAATACCACGATTTTCCCTACTCTGTTGTCAATCAAACGTTCCATATTTCCGAAAAGCTTAATTAATTAGTAAAACTTTAATAATGCAATTTGCAATGATCCATAGCAAATTATAATCCCAAGTGTGTTACTCTGCGTAAAATCTGCTACTTATCTTACTTATTATTCATCTCCCAAAATGTTCAGCATACACAACACAATAGCATATTATTTGTATCATAAAGTTTGACGAGATGGAAAAAGATGAAGCAAGTGGATCCGACTTTGACTGAGTTGCTTAAAGAGAAGTTCTGTACCTTCTTTAATCAGTCGTATGTAATCACTTGAATGCATACACAGTTGTTGCCCAGTCTTATAATACCTGTTTTTAAATTAATCCAATGCTGCAACAATCATGCAGTACCAACTGATTCTGTGTTGGTATGAATGACCTTTCTTTCTGGACCATTTTCAATCTAATTTTTATTCTAACTGTGTAAAAAATTTACATATGCATGTAGATAAAAATGTAAACTTCAAAAACTAGCTTTTTATTCAAGAATTAAAAAAGATAATTCAGTTAGTTTATACTCACATTGAATAGCTGCAATTTTAAAATAACGAGTAAACTGCTTTGTTAAAAAAATAAAATGCTAAATTCACTTGTGCGCGCCTGCCTCGATGTGTGTGTGCACTGTAAATTGCACAAAATGTATCTCCTAATGTTTTTAAGTCCCTCACTAATGACTCCGTTCTGTGGTAGCTATGATGTAGCTTTGCTGTATTCCATTAGGCTAAATGCAGGAGTAATGTGTTGTTCCAACACAAAAGTTTGGTTTCGGGAAGAGCAGCTGGAGACCCACATCCGCCATGCGGCACGAGAGCCGTGCTGCTTGATGGATATTGGTAACGTACCTTATATTCATGAACTCAAAGCTTAATACCGCATCTTAACTGTCCCTCAAGAGGAGAGCGGCGCTTCCCGGCTCCGTCAATCATCCCGCAAAATTACGATTCCCCTCGGAAGCACCGTGATTAGAATAGGCCAGCTGAAGTGGAGTATAAATTTTGCACTACATCTTACACTAAATTTCCAGAAGCTGGTGTCTTCAGCGATGAGTGGCACTGTACCTAGCCACCTTATTTAACTATATTTACATGATTTACATGATTTTAATACTGCGATGGACTGGTATCTTGTCCAGGGTGGATCCCTGTGCTGCCCCCACGAGCCCGTCCAGGTTAAGTGGCTGGAATATGGATGAATGTTCCTAACATCTTTGCAGCTCTGAGTTAAAATTTCCATTCTGGTTTAAGAGTTAGCTTTGTTATCATCCAAACTTTAAAGTATCAAAACTGAAAACCATTACGCTGCATTGTTTGGAAACACTTCCCGAGTCAGTCTAACAAAGTATTTTTCCAATCACATGCTGCACAACAAATGACAAGACACAGACACCCCAGGCTGTCCAAAAAAAAAAAAAAACATGGTTGGGGGATCTGAAAAAAGATGCAATGTTCAGAAAATAGTTTAATTAACCAAACAGAGTAGAACAATTTCAGACTCTGCACTTAATTAAGCATGCAGAGTGAAGGAGAGTGAGCGTGGGGCCTTCCAGATGGCGAATAAGCCTCTAAATCACTCCAAAGAGAAGCAGAAATCTCTGTTTGTTTTTCAAAGTTGATTGCAACAAGTCAATTTGAAAAAAGAAAAAAAAAAGACTACACTTAAAATGAGACTTTGCCTGAAACATAGCTTGGCTTTCCGCAAATTTAATGTCAAACGGAGCTCATTAGGATATTTCTTAAAACAAAAAAGTGAAAATGGTATCATCATCTTCAGAATGAAGCAGTGTCTTTCTCCTGTCTACAAAGGCCATACTTCAAGGTTCTGGTAACCTTAAGAGACAGCAAAATAAGTTCCTTTAAATCATCATATATATCAAGATGTAGAACACTTGAAGAAATATAGGGCTTCGTAAGTGACAAAATACTTTAAATATTTATACTGCTGCAAATTGGTCAATTCATATTGGGCAAGTTCTTTAAGGTAGAAGAGCTGCACCCTACAGCATCAAGACAACCTGCAGGCAGAGAATACATTTGCGGACAACATTACGCATGACAGGCACAGAGAAACCCAGAGGTGACGCTTTTCTGTTTATTCACAGGGTGAAGCCTGTTGTCAGAAACTGAAACCATTAACAATTCTGAAACCTGGAAGGCCTAGAAGCCTCTCGGCAAAAACAATGGTCACGTGGCTTTGACTACGCTTAACTATGCAAATTGGCAATGGCGACGTGTTGTGCTTATAACGCAGGTACGGTATGGGAGACACAAAGGACATGGGCACAGCGTTCAGTGCTTCCACAACAGTCAGCCCTCAAAAATCACACTTTCCATACATGCTAACAATATGCCCCACACACACTCACTCCATCCGATTGCAAGTTAATTGAAACTAATTTATTTAGTTTGAAAAGCATTTAAGACGGCCCCAAAATGATGTACTTATTACTTTGTTATTCTCAAACACAATTAAAAAATAATATATAAATATATACATACTGCAAATGACATGCATATAACAGATTCATTTGAGCCCATTTCAGACCATTAGTAACCCACCATGAGGTGTGAGCCAAGCACTGGAGGAAGACCCCTTGGCGATTTATTTTATATTAAATCCCTAATGGCCTCTCTGCTTAAGCTTCTAAAATATGCACCGACGTCCACGGAGCGCCGGCGCTGAATGGTTATTTATTCGCTAAACGAGGCCCCATGTTTAATGTTCCTTGGACGTAAGGTAGTTCTGGGGAGGTCGTATCCCTTCAGCTATATACATCATTTATTTTACACATACCCTAATATCTCACACCGGGCAGCGGGGGAGCAAAAATGTCCTTGTGGGGAAAAAAAAGATGAAGAAGAAAGAAAGAGAAAGAATAAAGACATTAGAAGTTGCAGAATGAGTGTTTTCTGAGACAGTGGAGCTGAGGGATTGTGTGTGTGTGAGTGTGTGTGTGTGTGTGTGTGTGTGTGTGTGTGTGTGAGTGTGTGTGTGTGAGTGCAGGAGAGGGCAGGTGGGGGGCAACCGGGGCCAGAGCTGTGGCAACTGTCTGGAGACTTTAGATCCAGGTAGGACCATCTTCAGATTGAATATCACAGACCATGTCCTTCTAGAGAGCTTTCCTTAGACACGGCACAGGCGATGTCAGCCTTATTTGCCGGCAGTACAACTAACAACCACTAGATGGCATTTACTTACTGAAAACTGTCCGCGGCAAAGATACCTTTCTTTTTCCTTTTGCTTTAAACAAAAGTACAAGTTTGCTTTTCTCCAATCATACTGCTATACACAGGTGAATGAAAGGATAATTAAAGTAAAAACCCCACAGCACCTTTACTGGTTCAATAAGGAAGTTATTTGCCATTACCAGCCCTGACGCCCTCAGGGATGGACGGCAGCTTCCTGCAGGGGGATCGCTTGTCTTGTATGAGAGTGGCCATCCACAGAGAACACAATAACAGCACAAGGCTGCTGCCTGATGGCTCACCTGCTAGCCTCCCCCCCAACCCCCCCGGGGATGCACACACTGACTCATTTGCCCACTGATACATCACCGCTCACCTCCAGGTCCACGGACACCACGCTGATCAGCAGCTTGACGTCCCCGTCCGACAGCTCCTTCTGCTCCCTCAAGAGCATTTCATCTGTGCTTATACCTTTGGACAGACACCACAGACGTCAGCTATAAGCGTTATGAATGAGGGTCTCTGCTGGACACGTGGCAATCTGAAACAATGGGCGTTTACATGCTGAACACTAGACACCATCATCAGCTTTCTGGTATCCAGTCACCTCCAACCAGCTAAATATGTGGAGACCTGTCCTGTTGGTCCAAATCTCCTGCGACTGTGTTGAGTGCCCCAATTCAGAGCTGCCTCAACAAAAGGTGGAATGAACACTAGCGTCTGTAATAAAGCCTGAGAAATGAAGTGGGAAGTCGCCATTTGGTGTCGCACCCAATGGCCGGCTGCCTGTCACCTCGTGTATCTCCCCCAGCGGGGCTGCTGCCGACAGGGCCTCCTCTGCCCTGTTGTGGATAGCCCCGGTCCAACTCCCCGAGGAGCTCCTCAAAGCCAGGGGGAAGGCAGCCTTCTTTGGTCAGGTGCTCCTTGGACACCACGAGGAGGGCTTCTGAAAGAACAAATTGAGGAAACGATATGCTGCATTCCACATGTCACTGCAAGCTCTTATTAAGTTTCTACAGCGCTTTGCAAAACTATTAACCCTGCTTGAAGAAGTTCCAAATGACAATGGAAACCTTAAGAGGATATAAATGACCACTATCAATTGTGGAAAAAAATCGGACATCAGCAACTCTTATAAAAAATCAATGACGTTGATTACACAGGGTATAGCTGCTCTCAGTCAATAACGGGAGTGCCCAGAACTTCAGTATCAATTACAACTATTATTGTTCTCGGTTGGTAAAACCTGCCCAGGCTCACCAAGCTTGCAGGCAGACTGTAACTAATATATTTCCTCAAAGATCTCCCTTTGCATTAGAACACTGAGGAAAGCAACCCCCCCACCCCCATTTCTCTCTGGTTCGATGTCAGTCTCACGCCAGTGGCGCTGTAGCTGTGGCTGTGGGTCTTTGCTGCAAAAGATCACTCTAATATCCTAATCAACCCAAAGATGGATTCTGTCCAGTCCCACAATTCCCAGTTACATTCAAGTTATGTCAGCATGTTTTTGGACCGTGGGGGGGGGGGGACCAGAGTGCCCAGATGAAAGGCCACGATGACACAGGGGGACATGCAAACTCCACACACATGTATTAGCGTTACAAGTTAAACACCGCATTTTGTAATAACCACTGCAATATGTAATAATTTATTAGAGAATGCTGTGGAAATTATTACATATTGCGTAGAAGCTGTCTATTAGAAAATGTGGGTGCTATTACAAAATCAAGTGAAAATTTGTTTTGTCAAATTATTACATAATGCGGTATTATTACACAATGCGTTGTTACAGGCACACAATCGTGTTCAGAATATTTTCTCTCTTCCCTTCTCAAAAAAATAAGATGCTACTAACTGTACCGTATATAAACACACATTTTCTCACAGTCCCATGACGAAAGTTGACCAGACTGCCCCCAAGATTTTTGGCGGTATTGCATCTCACTTGGAATGAATGCAGGATACACGCAGCTGCCATGATGCATAAGCAGACACGTTGCAAGCATCAAACTTAAACTGGGCCCAGCAGTTCAGCTTTAAGTAAAATAGGAGGGCATCTTATTTAGCCATATTATATGTCCACATCACAACTATTAACATGAAACAGACACAGACACAAAGGACCCTTCACAGAGAATCAAACAAACATAACACAGAGTTCTCTGCACAGACGGAAGTTCATTAGTGGGATAGACCGTTTCCGTTTACATGGAGCAAAATACTTCCTCTTACTGGTTTTCCATTTTGCCATGACACTGAACATTTGAAGACAACCGCCTCATTAGCCAACAGCCAACAACACGATGGCTCTGGGGACGTACGTGTGCGACCTGAAGTTCACCCAACATGGCGTCAGGCAGCACTCAAGAGTCCAAACTGGGAGAATGTCAACGTGACTCTCTGGGGCTCACGTGAGGTCAAAGTTCATCCCCAGAGAGCCGACTGTCGCACAGATGACATCCTGACAGCGCTTCAGCACAGGGTGATGACAAGCATCATAGAGGCCTGCGTAAAGAATAGCCTCCAGGAGGAGACGCCAACCTGTGCCATGTACTGTACTCCCTTCTATCATGGCCAATGTCTCCCAAATGATCCATAAACCATTTAGTCCAGTGGATCTCATGTAGTCAGGACCCACATTTTTCCTTGGTTATTAAGTCATGACCCAAAAAGTTGTCAACAGGGGCAGGGGGCTGGCAAAATACCTTTCTTTACCCACACACTCCACAACCTACCAGTTGAGAAACTCAGATTGTGCCTGATCCACTGAGGCCCAGTGCGCAGTGGGATGCGAGTGAGGCAGTGATGTAATGTTGGCTGCCGGTGGTGAAGGGCAGTGGCAGCTCTTGGCCCCGTGGAGCATGTCTTGGCTGGCGTTGGTGCGGGGGCCTCGGCGCACCTTTCGGCGAGTGCAGAGCCTGACCCCGAATGCCATGTGTCGCATTCCTCCCCTGAGTGGTGCTACCGAAATGCGATGAGTTCTTACACTGTAGCAAAGCTGCAGCCGCCGGCGGGCTCCGTCTCGAGGCCCCCTCCCTCTCGCCCTGCCACCCGCCCCAGGGCCCTCTTAAAGGCTCTTGTTAAGCGAGACGTGGCAATGGCGTCACGCTCCATTAGCTCCCAAGAAGAGGGGGGGGTGGATATGGGGGGGGCGTTAGCAGCGGCGGTACGGTCGCAGCAGCGGCCCTCACCTCGAAGGAGCCCGACCAGGGGGGGCGCCAGCCGCTCCGATGCCTCTTGGAGAATCTCCCTGGCCACCGCGGCTGTCAGCGAAGCCGCCTCACCGCCCCCCCCCCGCCGCTCAAAGCCATGGATCACTCTGACATCGCTCGATGCCGGGGAGCCTGCCTTCCCCCTGGAAACGGGGGGCAAAAAAAGAAGTAGTTGGCAAATTAAGGCAAATCTGCATAAAACTCAGCTGAGCCCTTGGGCTAAGGAGCCAACCCCCCCCCCCCCCCCCCCCCCCCCCCCCCCCCCCCCCCCCCCCCCCCCCCCCCCCCCCCCCC
>JAODKL010000040.1:27536952-27547568 GCA_026780765.1 Petrocephalus schoutedeni
CCGCTGGGCCCTTGGGCTAAGGAGCCAACCCCCCCCGCCTCCCCCCACCGCCCCCCGTCCCCTCGGCCATTACCGCCGGCTTGCTCTGCGGCTGCCTCGCCCTCGCCCTGCCAGCTGGCGTTGTCATATCTCATTTCCGCTGGAATCCCACTAATGCTGTACCTACTTTTCCAGCTCAGTGGACTCGCGCTTTATGCGAGGCGAGTCACTTCTGCTCCCTGTCACCCTGTCCATTACCCCACCCCCCCCTGCCCATGCACCCCCCACCTGTGTTCCTGGGCTTTCACACGGCCCTCAGCCTACTGGCACAGTGTTCAGAAAAGCTCACGGAACACTACGGAAGAATGGATCCATTTAAAGTACAAAAAACTAAGAATTGTACTCAGTTCTCAAAATGATAAGTTTCACAAGATTTTAGGGAACGTTTGAGCTCAAACTGTATGCACGGTCTCACTTGTGTCCTGGAATCAAACTAAAGATTCAAAATGATATTTTTCCATAAATATGAATGACAGTATATCTGTTAACATCCCCCTGACCTGAATAAGTTTAGCAAATATTCCCACTGCAACATTACGAGATTTGTTAGTCACTGGATAAACAATAAACTAACCCAAAAATTATGTTGATAAATTGACTCCTTAGGCAGGAAGAAGTTTTGCTGGTGAACACGCATTTCCCCCTGTTTCCAAGATGTACTGTGTGCATTTAAAGATGAGAGTAAAAGTTTTATTAAGCATAATAAGGTAAAACGTACTGTGATGATGCTGCAGTGAAGGGCTGTTAGTTGTACCCATTTAACCTGTAATTGTCTTCATACCCACTCATGACGTCACTGTCCAGAAGTGTGACAGTCAGCGTGCTGGCTGCATGCAGCCTGAACTGGTCGATGTCATCTCTCCAGAGCAGGGCTGACTCTGCCACGCCGAGCTGCTGCAGAAAGGCACGGGTCTCATCGGGCACAGCCTGCTGCGACCGGTGCTGGTTCAGGATGGGCATACACAGGTAGTCTCCCGGCTTCTTCTGAAATATCGGCATCCGTGTGCTGAGAGCCAGTCATATGTATACAAATATGCAGCATCCCACATGCTCAGCAAACACACTCACTGGCCGCACTGACTCCCACTGGAAGCACCACACCTTACCTGGCCAAGGAAGTATGCGTAGCCCAGTGATGCAGCCACAGAGTCCACATCAGCCTCCTCCCGACCCATGACTGCATGGATTCCTGAGCAATGAGAACCAGACTCCTGCCAAAAGAGCCAGACGGGCCAATAAAAGCTCCAGCTAATATCTGTGGGCTGAATCAATGATTAGCACTGCAGAGGGGATCTGTAGTCATTATTGCAGTGCAGAGTAGTGGTCAGTACTGCAGTGTGGGGCACTAGTCAGTACTGCAGTGCAGAGCACTGGTCAGTACTGCAGTTCGGATCAGTGTTCAGCACAACAAAGTGAATCGAATGTATGGCTCAGGTTGGCAGTACAGATCAGTGATCGGTATGGCAGTGTGGATCGGTTTGGATGAGTAACGGATAAGCCGAGTAGGATCGGTACTAGCATTCAAAACCACAGAGGATCGGGGATCAGGCACATACTTAATCACACACCCTAATTTTAAAACCCCATTGTTGTTATTAAGTTGAGTATTCAGCACAACAATCATAAGTGAAAACGCATAAAATAGGTACAGAGTTAAATAAGGCCCCACAGTGCTCGAGGTCCATTGCTACCAGAGAGCTGCAAAGCAGGTCGATTTATCAGCAATGGCCTGCGTGGCATTAACTGCTCGATTACGGCACGCTGTCTAGCCTTATGTCTCCGTGATTTAGCAAAACATCAGGCGCGCTGCACTACCCCCGGGCCGGGGTGACCACGATGCCCAGGGCCCTACCTAATGCAGCCTTCCAGAAGGACCAGCCGGGGAGGAACAGACAGCTCATGGGGAGCGTCACAATAAAAACCAAGTGTTGATCCTTCTAATTGCGGGGCTGCGCTTTGCATACTCCAAAGACAAAGATATTAAAATTGTGTGTGGAATAGCCGGCAGGTATGAACTAAATATGCTGCTTAATTGCCTGTGCTGAGAAAACATCAGCCCTAATGCCTAGCCCACTGTCACCAGAGGGATAAATACAACTGCCTTGGTCTTTTACAAACAGAGAGAAGAACATTAAGCGGAGGGGGGTGGGGTATTGGTTTATGCTAGGCTAAGATCTCCCCTTGGCCCTTTCTGTCAGAGTCATGATTCAGGGACAGGCCACTCACATCCTGAGGTATAAAAGAGATCCCCGCACGAGTCAAGGCATGGTTCAACGCCACGGAGATGGCCCGCATCGCTCACATGGCACACTGCTTACTCTTCTCCCACTGCTCTTTTTGTATACACTTCATATTATTCACGATGCAGACAGGACATGTGACTCCACATCGGTCACCTTGCCTTTTTCAGATCATACAATCATTATACCCAGGGATGCACATAACTGGTACACAAGTATGCATTTACCTTTAAAAGCGATACATTCAGCTATCGATTGTTGTAACAGCACCAAAACGTTCGTATTTTATGTAAAAGAAGTACGTATGTCCGCAAAAGAAGTACGAATTAGTATACAAAGGTTAAAATGCATGCATTTACGCTGTCACAACAATCAATTGCCAAATGTATCACTTTTAAAGGAGGACAGCCATCCATTGGTTGTGTATAATATCTACTTTAGTGAATTTTCTTTCATAAGAAGTGAGATGAAGAGAGCTTGTTGGCCTTCGGTGGTCTGGCACAGCACTTACAATAAGAGGAACATAAAATACAAAACCCACTATCTGACTATATACACTGTATCTTTAAACCAAAACACCCAAGACTTATCTTCCAGTGCACATAGATCTAGAATGTTATTTTTTCAACAGCATTAAAATTTCATATAAACTTAACATTGTACACTTCCCTGTTGTAAAAGGCATCAAGCGACAATTTGATACATAATTCAGGAACTTATGGCCTACTTTGCACCATGTTTTATATTCAGCAATATATATTTTTTAATTGTCCATGGGCAATTGAATCTGAATGACTATTTAAATGGTCATTAAAAACACAAACTCTGTCACTTGGATGAGGCTCATGTAAGAGTTGAGCTTGACAACAAGCAATTACAAAACCAATATAAATCTAGCATGCCAGTTTGCTCAATACTCAGTATATTTTGCGTTTTTTTCTGCCTGGTTCCGCTGTGACCCCCCATAATCATGTATGCTAGCTATTATTTAATATATAGTTTATGACCAAACTGCCTGACTGCACCATACTGTAGCAAAATTTACTATGCAGAATGCAAAAGCATCACTTTTCTGACAGTGACATGAGAACATTGCAACACACCATGCAGGTTGATGACCTCAACTTGGCAGTGGAGATAAAGCAAAGAATTACAACATGGTCTTCATGGGTAGAGGAGCCTTCTGATGTTTGGATAGAGCACTAGAGCACAATGCCACCAGCTAACTACCTGAAATGAGCAGAACTTTCTCCATCAGAAGCCAAAATGTGTAAACAGCTTGTTAACACATTGCTTTGTGTTCTGTCCATCCCTCTTAAACTAAAATGCCATATTTTAATGGCGATAATGAATAACCTGACACATCAAACTCAAAGCAGTTCTCTCAAATGAAACATGCTAAATGAAAATCCAGCAGTAAGTCACTGCATTCAAAGTACAAAGTAACGATGGCCTTCTGTCTCGCTTGAATATAGAAGCCAGCCTG
This sequence comes from Petrocephalus schoutedeni, assembly GCA_026780765.1. Classification (NCBI taxonomy): domain Eukaryota; kingdom Metazoa; phylum Chordata; class Actinopteri; order Osteoglossiformes; family Mormyridae; genus Petrocephalus; species Petrocephalus schoutedeni. The sequence goes on from JAODKL010000040.1 coordinate 27,540,718, forward strand.
AGCTACATTATGATTCACTGCTCACCACGCGTCTGGAGAGTTTGCCCTCTGTCTCATCCAACCCGGGACACCTAGTAAACACCTGCATTTTCCATGAGGAAGATGAAGATGTGATTGAATACACATTATAAATGTACCCATCAGCTCCAACTCATCAATGCAGCAATTAGACGGTGAATGGAAATGGAGGCAGCACAGCTGCTAACGAGTTCCAGAAACAAATCTAGCTTCTCAGTACAGTTTTGCATAGCTACAGCAAAAGAGCCGCTACTCTATAGCAGTGGTTCTTCCATGCTCCATAAACTTGAATGTGACCCCACCCACTTGACAGATTCAGGCTCTCTGGTGGGAGTCAATTAGGGATATGGAATCTCTGGATGCCTGCCATGCTGGAGGATGGGTGGACAACTTGTCTGGTCATAACAGTGCGGGTTATAGCTTGGTATTCTAAGGAAGTGTCAGGGGCTCGATGTCCTTCGATAAGTGTCCTCCAGTCTGCAACTGGGGTGTTCCAACAATGATATTCTTGGTGACATCCCAAGCATGGCTGGCAGCGTCTGAATCCCACTACAGTGCTCTCAGTTATACTGAAGTAAACAAGGAGTGCATGTAATGGTCCTTGGCTTCCCCACCCACTCAGCCTCCTTGGGCATTCACAGGAACGCTTAGCGCGCACACACAAGGGGCAAAGCTTACAAGGGATGTTCAGCCAAAATTCTGGAGACAGTATAATTAAATTAAATTAATTCATTTGGAGCTTATTCTAGCAGTTTTCCTGTTACCGAAGCTTTCCTCAGCTGTAAGTCACTTTGGACAAAAGTGCCTGATAAAAAAATAAAAACATACATGCAAATTAAAATGGGTTAGAGCTAGCTCAAGGTTTGATCCTCTTCTAGTTCTTGATTTTGATGTGGAGTCATTTTACTCCACAGCAGTCTCTGTGTGTTAGTCTTCTTCTGCGTGTGCATGCATGTGTTCCATGCGGGTTTTGTGCATAGCTTCCTCCCAAGTATCATTAGAGGCAGGAGGCAAAGACGGAATGAAAACCCCCATAGTTTGCCCTCCTCTGGGACCTCCCTGATGCCTGCTCTAGCACAGCTGGCTCCAGAGAGCATTAGCACCAACCAGCAGCGTAGTAACGACCCTTTGGCCTTTCCGCATGCCGGGGAGGAGACGACTCAATTGCACCAAATACCGCGTGGAAGTCATGGCTACATTCAGCCGCCACGGGCAGGCAGGAGGGCAGGGTCACTGTCCACTGCTGGGCCATTAAAAACAACAATGTGCCTTCCCATTCTGTGCCGAGCCAAATATTATGTATGACATCCATGTTGAACACTACAGTGTTTGCTCTTAAACAAATCTGACACTGAAGCACTGGATAATTAACTTTAAAAACACCTGCATGCACCAGAATGCAACACCATCCTGAGAGCCACTCTTACCAACAGAGAGTGGAGTCGGGACAGACCTTCTGCCACACCGACAGTCACCAGGACAATATCTCCAGATGATAGTTGTGACCATGCTCAAAACCAAACCTCTTTGACAAGAGCTAAAAGCAATATAGTGCTTCAGAACTCATCCCCTGAAGGTTATCAGTTCAGCTTCCATACAAGGCAAATCCACCTTTATGATGCAACGTGTAAATTCCCCTTCCTTAGCCCCCTGAAGTGTGGCTGGGGCACCAGACACATGGCCTGGCCCTTTGCTCAGACCACAAGTTTCACTCTCAATTGTATATATTTTATTCTCCCAGCATGAATTATTCAGTTCGACAGTGATTTAAGAGTAAGACAGCCTAGTTTATAAAAACCAGCAAACATGGCAAAGCTCCAATCACGGGGCCCCAAATCCATGGCACTGTGAAAGCTGAAGCCGCATGTCTGTGCTGCTCAGGAGCTGCCTTCCTGTAAGGTGGAGATGAATTAGCCAGCATCCCATCCATTATATCTAATTGAATCACAGTCCCAGGGTGCACTGGGGCACAACAGCCACAGGCTGGGTGGCCACACATGCCATGCTAGAGAAATTTGCCAGTGCTCAGATAGAATCTACCCCAGGTTCAGTGAAACATCCCCCTAAGAGAGCAGTCGTGGTTTCAACAGCGTAACAGGGTCCCTGGCAAGTAGCAGCAAACAATGCGAGACTGCCATGCCTGAATGGGACTGGACATGTAGCACCACTAGTGTAATGCATCCCCACTTACAGAACCTGTACGGCTGCCATTTGCATATCCAGAGGTGACACCTCCAGCGTTGCACTCTTGGGAATTGTACTGTATTGCTTCTGGACAAATGTATAAAATGTCTAAAACTGTCGGTTGTGTAGATTACCACTTAAATAAGATGGGATTTACGTGCCAAAACCTATTTGTCCCAGTGAACCGATTGTGTTCCATAGGACTTCAATAACTTGAACTTACATACTGATGCAGCCACATGTTTGGTGTTTAATTCTCAGGCAATAGGCAGAGTACTAGACCCGGTGTTTCTCAAATGAAGAGCCTGCATGAATGCAATAAGCATATCATATTGCAGTACAGTACATTTCCTGATTCAGCCTGTTCCCTCTGTATTGTAATGCGTACATTATATTCCCATTTTAACCTGGTTAAATGACTTTATCATTTAAGTTTGTGAATGTTGCTGCACAAATCAAAACCCACCTTTGTCAGCAGACTATTACTGCAAAATAAGACTCGACTTGGCTTCAAGCCCACAAGGCATAAAACAAGGCCAGAGTATTTCGTAGCTAGCTTTCGCAACACCAAGACTACTAGTGTGTCCTTTTGCAAATTTCTTTTACATGTCAGACACAGACACACTTTCCAGAGTGGCAACAGTGTACTGCACCTTGCAGTGTTCCTTAATGAAATTATTTCTGCTGATCACAGCTATATCAGCTATCTTACTCAGTCTACTCTGTTAAATAACATTCAGGCATGTACAAGATCACTTTGCATACTCCTGTACCCTGTACGTCTCTGCTTGTAACTAGGGGCAAAGGCCAGACATCCGTTACACTGCATTGACTAAGACATGATTTGGTTGGCCATACAAAAGAAATATTAGTTCTACCACTAGTCAGCAGTTCTCTGTTATTGTAGTGTAGGTTTAATACATACTCTGAACAGGGTTTGATATGTCAACAGAATACAAGGGGAGCAAAAATACTATTACAATTATTCTTTCGTGTTGACTTGCGGCCGGGAAGCATTTTGAATTGGCAACTAATGCAAGTTGTACCCGTTTAAAAAAAACGAGAAGTACTGTAAATAACACAAGGATAGATGCGGGATTTTTTATTCAAATGGAATTTGGCGTTTGATCTCATGAAGGGACAGTGTTATTCTGTACTGTTGAATGCTTTTGATGCTTCTGTAATAGATTTCGTTCTGTTGTTGGTTTAAGACAGACAGACAGACAGACAAACAGACGTTTAACGCGGGTATTGTTTAGACCCTGTCAGTAACAATGTATGACGGTTCAGGACGCGATGGTTCATAGCAGAAGTCCAGCTTTGGCGAAAGAACGTAGCTCCGTTCAACATCAGCGCCAAAGAAATCCAGCTTACCGCAGATATACAGGCTACCTGCGTAATTACATTAAAGGCGAGAGTTACCTACGCATAGCCCATGCTGAACGTAGACGAATTAATAACTTGTTGAGGCTTCATTATGTCCATCAGTTTAAAAGTGTGTTGAATTTATCTTTTGAACAACTTGACGCAATTTAACACCTCACTGCGCCACAGGTGGGGGGGGGGGGGGTAACTGCTACAGTACCACATAGATAAACAAATAAAAAAACAAATCTAATATCTGTGACACGTTCCAATACCAGCACGTTGATCCCCAACTGGATAAGTAGTTACTTACCAGCACAGATCTGGCACGTAGCAGAAACTCCTCCATAGTGCAGCACGCCGGGCGGACGCGGCGCTGCCTCCACGGGAAGGTGCGACTTCTGACGGCTCCGGCCCCCGCTGCGCGCACTGCAGCAGCCCGCCGCCCGCTCGCGCGGGCCCCTCGCGCTGCTCGCCTAATATGGAAGTGGGTGTGTCGGCGGCCGCGCGCGCCGGCCCGCGCGCTCTCGGCGGTCAGCTCGGCCAATGAGAAAAGCGTCTCCGGGTAGGTTAGGGCGCTGCACGTGCCCGGCGAACACCGCAGCCGCGGACAGCGCCCCGGGGCCGCCGGGGGCGGGGGCGGGGGAGGCGGCCTAGTGATGCGGAGCTCTGCGGCAAGCGCACGGTCCGCTTCTCTGACGCGCACGGCTGCGGACCCCCCTGCGCCTCATAGCGAATGCGTGTGTAGGTCTGTCGGCTTCCCTCGTCGTAGGAAGGGCGAGAGACACAGTCAAAGGGAACTATTATTATTTATTATCATTAATTATCATGGTTTTTCAGAAGTGAACGCTATAAAGCGTTGTGATATTCAAATGCATGTAGATCTACAGCCTGTATTAGTATATTGAAGCGGTATAATGACGAAGTGAAATTTAAAACAGCAGTGTACTAAGATCTTCATCTCACTGATCTGCCAGTTAAGAAAAAAATATATTAAACATGACATTTCTAGTTATTTTAAGCAATTAGTTTTGTATGACACACGTTTATGCATGTTTTAATGTCTTTTTAAAGTTCTTTAAACCCAGTTAAGTAAATTGTGTTTCATGCAGAAGAGATTTCCTTTGCACGGTACAGTATTAGCTTTGTAGTGTGGCATCAATCCAGTTACACTGATTGTATGCCTCAGCCAATAGCGAGTACCCTTTGCATTTTATCAAAAAGCTAGATTGTCTTGTAGATAAAGAGGGGATAAAAACGACGTTAAAGACACACCCAGTATGTATCATGTTTTTATTATTTTTGTTATTAAATATACAGTGCTTTCATTGCTGATAAAGGGTTAAAAAAAGTCTACCACTCACATGACCAGTAAACAACATAACACTCACAAAAGCATTTGCATCTAGTGTGATTTCAGAGGGATTCTGCATTTTCTGTGGAGACCCTGTGCCATGTTCCTGGGACCCGTGGCCTGTGCTTCCTTGGGCCCCATGCAGCGATGGCCTTTTAATATCACCACCGGCTGGGGCTTCTTTCCAGAGTATCAAATTAACACAACACCTCATTAGCATGCATGGTACTGAGACTAAAATCATTATCCATTACATGAGATGTTAACCCAGTGAAAAATATTAGTTGTTTTTCAAAGTTAATTTGTTTAGACATTCAAACAATGCATTCACATTTTCCCTAGACCCAGTTATACCAAAATAATCCTAAATCATAGCTGAACAAAAACCCAAATAATTTTATAATCTTTAATTTTGTAATATGTAATTCATATTAAAGTGTAACAACATGAACCCTTCGGGGTGTTTCTTTCCAGCCACTTATCTAATAAGGTTGTTGTTTGGAGCATTGAGCACAAGGCAAGGAGGATATAGGGTCATCACACATTCATACAGTGGGGGGAATGTAGAGATGCCACTTCAGATAACTGCAGGAGAACATGCAATCACTACACACACTCACACACAGACCTGGGGTGAGATTATAAATTCCCAGCCCTAGAGATCTGAGGTGCTACCCACGAGTCACCGTGCAGTTTATAAAACTCCCTCTGAACATTTTGTTACAGGCAGTTGTGAAAGGTCTGAGTCTATATTATGTATGACCTTTCATATCTGACTCAACAATTAGAGTTAACAGAAATGAGACCTTAATAACCTCTTAGCCAGTTCCTGTGATCCTGCCAACATGAAGGAGCACAGGCCATTAGGCAGATTACGGGCTGCCACGAGGCCCCTCTCGGGCAGGCAGCTGCCATGGCGGTGCATGGCGAAAGCAAGACCAGGTTTATTTGCCAGAACAGAAAGGGGGAACCAGAAAGCTAAGGTACCATGATGGGTCAAAACTAGAATAAGGCAGGAGCAACACCAGGAACAACATTAATAAAGGCAGGGAGAAACACATGAATCTACAGTAACTGACATGGGGTAACTACAGGAATCTACACAGGAATCTACAGTAACTGGCATGTGGTAACTACAGGAATCTACACAGGAATCTACAGTAACTGACATGGGGTAACTACAGGAATCCACACAGGAATCTACATTAACTGACATGGGGTAACTACAGCTACTAATCGCACAGCTAACACAGGGAAAGAGCCACAATGACCCACTGAGGAACCCAACAAGAGCAGCCACCTAATTATACTGCTAACAAGACATGACACAGGACAGGTGAGACCCATAACCAAATCAAATCAATTGTATATTACAATTAACATGAACTACACTGTAAAAAAAAAATCGTAAATAAACCGGATAATGTACTGGTAATTTTCTGCTAGGACATTATCCGTTTTTTTACAGATTTTTTTGTTGAATTTAGCAGGTGTACTCGCTCCCACAATGCAACATGAAGTTCAAATTGAAGGATAAAACACCTAAAACATGTAAAATTCCTTCATATTAACACAGTACAATGGACCCTATTTTTAAGGACTTTTCTTACAGTGTAGAAACTAGGGCCTTGTCCCCATGTGACCCATGTGATATGCCGCGTGGAGATGACCATGTTCCTCTTCGGTTTATGTTCACAATCAGTCAACGAGAATCCAAATGCAGACCACCCCAGATCAGTATTTAAAAAACAGGCAAAACATTAAGTGTACATATTTTATTTTTCCATTGTACTATACTTGGTTATTTCAATATTTTTTTGTGTATTATAGTTACCCCTTGAACAGTAAGTGCAGTTGAACATCCATCCATCCATCCATCCATCTTCCAACCCGCTTATCCTGTTCAGGGTCGCGGGGGGTCCGGAGCCTA
>JAODKL010000040.1:27557213-27573787 GCA_026780765.1 Petrocephalus schoutedeni
TATTCATGACATTTCACATCTAGCTTACTTAAAAATTAATCAAATTATTTTAAAGAAGTCTGATTTATTAATTAGCTGGTGTGCTAGAGGTTCAGTCAAAAAATTCCAAGGGCATACTGGAAGGTTGCTGCAAATACTGGTGTGATTTTAGTAGAAATTTTGAAATGGTTAAGCTGACACACTTTGACAGACAAAATATCGCAGTTTTATACCAGCATGAAGATCATTCAAAAATAATTTCCTTTGACTGCCTAAGACTTTTGCACAGTACTGTATATGGCAAATTGCAATATTCAATTGCAGCAGAACAGAACACACTTCCATACTGGCCCATGCACTGATGAGTATTTTTGTAAACACAGTAATGTGCCAGCTATCACCCTCTTGGTTTTAGCAAGATAAAATTTGGACTGGATGTGGTTATATAGACAATGGCATAATGTTTTTCAATGGAAGAGGAAAAAAAACATCCCTGGTATATTTGCAATATTTGTTTATTATAAAAATGTCTGTAATTTTGCTATATTGGTTCATTACTTATTCAAAGAATAAACTTTCAATTTGAGAAACATTTAGATAATGGTGTTTGATGTAACTTTTTCCCCTCAGCAAATAAATCTTCAAGAAGAAGAAGAAACTAAAACGGAATCAATTAATCTTCAGCCTTCAGCAATTACAGACAGTATACAAAGCAAACCCGCGCGCGCGCGCGCGCACACACGCACACACACAGAACCCGACTTGATGATATATGCTTGATGCTGGTGCCGTATTTTCTAATTGACCGTAAAGTCATTTGGCAAACTTTCCTGTAAAGAGAAGCAATATGAAGTCACATCAAAGAGATCTTAAATAACACAAATGGCAATGAGACAGTGAGACAAATGACAGTCAGACTAAACTGATACATTTTGCAAACAAAGCTATCGAGCTTATCGCCATGCTGCACGTTTGTGTTGCTGGGCTCTGCGTGTGTAACGTGTGGCAGAGTAAGAGGGAGAGGCCCGATGAGTGTGTACATGGGGGGGGGGGGGGGGGGGTTTGAGAAGTGCCACTTAGGTGCTCCAGTACACATCTTTCCCTCGCCCGCTCTTCTCAAGTTTGTTCCACGGCGGCTCAGGCCCCAGAACCGACTCGCTCGCGGCGGCGGCGGCAAGGGAGGCCGGCCAGGCCGTGACTTCAAACGCTAACATCGGGCAGAGGTGTCCCTCCCTTCTGCTTGCCGTCTTTTTAACATAATCCCACCTTTGATGTCAGGCGGGTCGGGCCGCAGCACGCCGAAGAGGGGGAAGAGAGTTGCATAAAGAGGCCCACTCAGTTTACTGCGGTTTTAAGTGCCGTCATTCTTATCTGCCCGCGTGGCATTGGCAATGTCCCTCTCTGCTTTGCATGCAAAAGGCTGCCTTACCAGGCAATTATGAACAGGCCCCTCTGAACAAATAATTGAGATGCAGAAGTGGAGGGGTGTGGAGGTGTGAGGTCATACATATTCAGGGTCATTGCCAGCAGGCGGGCACCGGGGTGGGGTGCCAGCAGGCGGGCACCGGGGTGGAGTGCCAGCAGGCCGGCTCTCCGACACAAACGTGATGCCCTGGCCGCACTGCGCTGGGTATTCGGCCGACTCCGGTCCAGGGACGATAAAAATGAGAAAATGAGGAGGCATATGTCAAAGGATTAAATTACGTCATTTTGTGGACAAAAGCCCAAGTTATTTTTCAAAAGAATATTGAGTTTAGTGGTGGCCAATACCCACAGTACAGTAAAGTTTGTTTAGTTCCTATAATAGTTGTGAAAAAAAACTATGTTGATTGTGATTGCATCAGGATCACGGTTAAAGGCATGATTCTTCTTGGGACCTCTTTTACTAAGCTTTGGGATTAGAAAACACTTGAAACTTGAAATGTACACCTTAAAATACTTTATGCTGAAAAAGAAAGTTTTTGCCACTCATTTCCACACAGGAAGTATGACTATGGCCCCCTAAGGAGATGTTCTATAATTTAAAAATGTTTTAATGGTCTGTTCAGTATGCTTTTCCATTTATATCTTGAGCTGTATCGAACTGTACTGTACTTCATGGAATTCACGAAGTGCAGTTGCTTGTTTTATAGCATGTATACCCAACAAGCGGCTGCCAGTGCACGCTTCAGTTTTGATTGATTCAAGCTTTAATGAAGTGGAAATGTTGAGTTGCTCCGAAATTCCAGACTAGGACTATGGGATCATCTTGGTACTGAGACATCAGGTCCAACCAGCAATGCGAGTATGGTGCAGAAATATAGATACTGCTTACGAAAATGTAAAGTAAGCAGACTGGTGATTAAGTTAATGTGAGTAATAACTGACTGGCAATAAATGGAAATCCTGTCATTAAATTGTATACATTAGTTTTATTATATCTTACGCTGATGCCAAATACAACATGTGCATTGAAAAAAAAAACAGCTGCCAAATTAATGTTAAGAATTAGTTTTTTGCTGCATCTAATTTTGCTTGGTTTTTGTTCTCCTGCACAAATGAGCATTCTATTATTCTAAAAGATTACTTACGTAGAAGCAGTCTAAAATAGCAGTCAGCACGGGTGTGAGTGCATTTTTCCAAGTTTATGCATTTCTGTGCCTTGCTCTGCATTATGGAGAAGAGCAGAGTCGGCAGCAGATTCCGTCCCTCCCCAATGTATCCCCAGCCCCCTGCCTTCCTGGGCTCCACCAACTGTACATCCTCAACCCTGATGGATGGGCCTGTCATTTCATGTCTGCTTCAAGTGAAATAATGATGCTCCGTTAGAACTGTTTAACATTTATACCTGCAATTAGCCTATCTATAATCACTCCAAATCCTGCTTGTATTTGTACACACACACACACACACAAACACATGCACGCACACACAAAGTTATGCTTCAAGAGGGATTTTTGAAACCTCCACTGTAAAACGTTTAAGTTGGCCATCGTTATTCAGGATTAACGCCACTTAACGTCTCTGTTTCATGTGAAATCATGCTTCAAGGAATGCACTGATCAGGTTCAGCGCCAGGGAAACATAAGATCGTAGAGGGTAATTGAAATAATGCGATGTTTCTTATTAGCTCATAATTACAGCCATTTAATTATGCAAGTATGTCAATGCATATTAACTGGATTAGAGAGCGCTTCAGTGTTACGTACAGGCAGATTTTCTGTGATTTTCTGTGATTAATCCCTGAAATAACAACATATCCATATCAATCCAGGTTTGATATCCTCATTGGTGTTTCAAGATGAAAGTAAAATAATAAATAATATTATTCAAAATTTATAGCTTTAGAGCAGACAACATAGAGCAAACAGTGTATCTCACTAAATGATGAGCATTTTGATTTGCACATGCAGTGAACTTGCAAACTGCAGCAGAGGACTGAGAGACCCGTCCCTACTTATAGTGCCGATGAGCGAGAGGGACACACTCATGCCGCTATCAATCCCAGCCCGCTTCTGGCTTTAATGAATTCTTAGTCAACCGCTGTTCTGAGGGTTCCCTACCACACAGGGCCAAGGGTAGAGGTTGGAACGATGAGCAGAGGTGAGTCGGTCCCTGCAAGCACATGGAGACCCGGCCTGTTAATGCTCTGAGACACTGCAACACTCTAGGGTCATCATTCATTTTCAGGATCTGCTCACGTTCATCCCACATCTGGCGGCGGCGGGATAAAACGCGCGCATTCTGCATCCCAGTTTGCCCTCTTAAACAGCCATTAGTGCCTGTGAGCAGTGGAAAAGGAGCTGTTTACGCTCGTGAGGCAGAATGCAAACCCAGCTTTGTAACAGAACTATGTTGTACTTTTAAATCAATTCCTCCAGATTGCCACCTTTATTTTGCTCTGCTGCATACTTGGTACATGCTTCCTGTAACAGGCATACTAATGACAGAAGGAATCCTGCCCTTGAGGCTTGGCACAGACGCAGTTTAATAAAGGTCCCATGGGACCTTGTTTGACATGTGACTCAGCCGCTTGCTTACCTGGCTGCTGTCCACAACGCAAGTGCACACTGACGCCTGCGTTTCCACAGCTGCTTAAGCAGCCAGGGGGGATTCCTATCATTGCTGCAATGGACATTCCTTAAAATTAGACCACAATCATACACAGCATACACGTACAGAGGTATGGAACTTATAAAAAATACTAGCAAATACAAGGAGTAGCCTAATTTAAGCATGCAATCTATGTAGATGGACACATTTTGGCATGAGAAATTACATGGCAATATGTTATAGTCTAATACATTTATCTGCACATTGTAATAATGGTAAATAGGCCTATAATAATGTTGGAATCTATAATATGATCAGTTCAAAAACTAAAGAAAGCCTACTCAAGACTCTTAAACAAAGAACATTGATTTCATGTACATATTTTTAAAACACGGATGACACAAGGGTGAGAATGAATAAAATATGAGGTTATGAAATTGCATCTTTCTGAATCTTCTGCTCTGCGGAATCAGAGATAAGGCATTAATAACAATTACAGGGACTCCATGAGGTCTGAGGACCACAAATTCTACAGGTTTTCTAATGACCAACAAGAGCACGTTGTCTTAATGAAGTGCTTAATTCATTAATTTCCGTGTTACCAGCGAGTCTGTATAAGATGGTTAATAAAAGGTTAGCATAGTATTCTATTGTATGGCTCTGGCTGTAAATTTAGCCCTGATTCATAATATCATTCGAGAAATTACCTTAATTGCTTAAAACACATAATTGTACTGATAGATTCATAGCTTAATTCGGAAAGATTGGCACAACTGCATGAACAGGCACTTCATGGCCATGCCGAGCCTTTGGAAATGTGTTTTACTTTCAGCAGAAACAGTTCAAAGTCAGTAATTGTGTAATTAAGGTAATGGACAATTAACTAGAATCTTTCTGTTTTTATAGACATTGAAATGGAAACGACCATAACTTCTGTCATCACCGGAGAGCCTCCAATGAAAGATGAACTGTTACTACATACAGATTTAGACCACGTTTTTACAAGGCTGATGATAATTGATCATTTTTTTTTAACACATACTGTAACACATGACTGCAGATAGCTTGTCAAAATCACTAATCCATCCATCCACCCATCTATTTTACAACTGCTTATTTGGCATAGGAACGCGGAAATTAAAAATAATTTCTGTCTGACACTAAAAAGCTACTGTAATTAGTATGCGTGATTGTTGAAGTTACTAAGCAGGCCCTATACAGTAGTTAGCCTAAATGTTGAAGGAAACTCGTCAATTCTAATCATATTAGTCATGAGAATCGCCATATATGAGCCATTTGCTTCAATGCTAACAGTTACTTGGGACCGTGTAATAGCCTACACATCGCTCACTCGCCTGTAAACAAACAAGCCTGGGACCGTTACAAGAAGCCTTACAGTCACTTATTCATTTACCACTTTGAACAGAGCAGCGTCTGTATCTGATGCTAAGATCGCCTGTTCCGTGTTTTGCCCACAGAGATTTTTAACAAGAAAACAGTGACTAGCAGCAGTGCCTTAAGGGCGACGGGTTGATCGTCTTTTCCGGCTGTGATTTAGAGCTGGTTCCGGTTAGGAGTACAGCCCCCAGCTGTACTGCTAATAGCCTGGTAGTTTCATTTCCTGTAACTGTTGGCAAGTGTCTCCAGCCCCCGTCGGTTCGCTGTCCCGCTGGTGGCACGCCCATAAAAAGCGCATCTGATATGCATTAAATGAAATGGACAGGACGAAGCTGTCAGGTGGTCCCGTTAAACTGGAGGTCACTTGCGGAGCCTCCGCGCTGACACTGATTCTCTTTGGAGGTGAGAGAGACTGCAGTCGTTCAGTTGATTCACGGAGCCGAGGTCGGCGCTTAGCGCGACATCAGCATGTTTGAATTGCTATAGTCTGTCCTCTAACAAGGACCTCTTACACAGCTCATTTTCAGCTTAATCCAACCACTGGCCCTAATGGAAAAGACCGTTATTACGGCATAAGTGACTTTTAAAACCATTTTCTATTTCTGTGTAAAGTTTTGGACAGATAACCCTTAAGGTGCTGAAATCACTCACTCAAGGCAACTGACATAAATGCATATACAGTTTTTCTCGATTGCTTTGGCACATTTCCTGAAACATGCTTAACTTTCTCACGACTATAAAAACATTTCTCAAAACAGTTCATACATATCGCACAACACTATGGTTTGGCTGCAAAAACCAGTGACTTACCCAAAACAATTAAAATCTTGTCTCAAAATCTTGTTCCACCAACAAATTACTCCGTACCACTCTTTCACTCCTTAGGGCTGGAATATTTTGGCTACATAGGAAGCAAAGGATTACGGTTAAAGGGAAATATTAATGCTACCATTCACTTACAGGAATGGAGGATCCACAGTATGAGTCACAGATACTGGTTTGCAATAAAAAGTTGGAATGGGACTGAGAACTGCATCAACAGAAATGTCAAAGAGGGATTCGAGTCCAAACATGAAGAATTCGTAACTCAATGATAGGTTATAGGTTACCTGTCCATATTCTATGCCCATTTGACCAATGAAGGGTCACAGGGGTGCAGAGCCTCCTATGATCTACAGGTGCAAGGCAGGGAATAATCCATGACAGGGAACCAGCCCATCAGAGGGCACACATGCCTATGGACAACTGAGCAACTCTAATTCACAGAACCCAAAGGAAACCACACAATGACACAGACAGAACATGCAAACTCCACACACGTAAAGCTGGGGTGGAGACCTGAACCCTGGTGTGAGGCAGCTGTGCTAACCACGGCACCACCATGCCATGATAAGTCATAATGTTGCATGTACATATAACATACATATGTTATATGTAAATTGTAAAGTAAATGTAAACCTTGAAGTCATTGTATTGTAGCTGTCTTAGAAGGCTCACTAAGGAGCCTTGACCTGTTTGTGATGCAGTTTGGGCCACTGCATTTGGCATGAAAGACCAGAGGTATAATATTCATTTAGGAATGATTTTGCAGATACAAAGCAGATAGATAATCTGCTTAAAACATCTGCTTAACATTTAACAGTTATTCAGTCATGCTCATACCTCCAGGGTTGCTAGCTAATCAGTCATCCTTAGCTCTGGGAAACATTCCATAATTAATGATCACGCGATGGTCCGTGTTTCATAGCTGCTCATTCAAAAAACAAAAATGCCAAAGGCAAAAGGGAGTGGAGCATGGTGCCTGTGGAGGACAGGCATGAAACTGGAGGATGACGAGTTGTCCGACTTGCCATTGCCTCAGAAGTTTGGTAATGGTGTCAATTTTTACCTGTCAGCCCGTAGGAAGTGGTGGGTTCAGGGACAGAGGGCAGGTATTTATCACACGGCAGCATTATTGGAGATTCTAAGGCCCCTGACCACATGAAAACAGCCTCAGATGGCCTCTTCTGTCACTGTATACTCCCCATCACCAGAGGCCTTGTATGGGCTCCTATCAGCAGATATTAGCATGCTTCTGAAAACCTAAAACTAGAGGTGCACCGATCCGATATTCAGGATCGGAATCGGCACCGATCCACGACTATTAGACAGATCAGATATCGGCTGTGTGTATCTGATCCTCGTCCGATACTTACTTATTTAGATTTCAGCAGTCTGCAGAAAGATAGCACCTATTTCTTGTTAATTTGATTTGTACAGTCAGTCGCATGACATGACAGCTCTTTTCCATTTTAGGTGGGCTTTTTGCCACATCCTAGCTGAAACTCCGCGGTGACATCATGCACGTACCCACTGCAGTACACTAGAAACAACGAGTAGTAGCGCAGCGATTTCTAAAAACAAAAATTGAGTGTTGTCTCTCGCATATGTAATCTTTGATAAAGGTTTCAGTAAGGTGAATAAAGATACATACATTTACTGAATTGATATTATGTTTATTGTGTGTGTGTGTGTTACGTTTTGTTTTACAAAGTTGGGAAAGCTTTACGTTAAACCTGATGTTGCCTTAAACATTAAAGAATGATCACAGTCTCTTCCACACAGTGATGCAAAGCCTACAACTTATTAATTACACACTGGTATCGGATCGGTACTCAGTGTTGGCTGATACCCGAAGCCCAGGTATCGGTACCGGGATCGGTGCATCCTTACTTCTTTGGCAGTTTGATGCAGCAGGAAAAATAGCGTGACCTGCACCCAGTGGAGGCACCCATTCTGCCACCCCTTTTCCCAGCATGCACAGGGCAGGCAGGCACAAGCTGCTAGCTCGCTTAACTTTAATGTTGCATTGGCAACAGTCAAGGAAGGGGTCCTCGGTCGGCTCCTAGACCATTTATCTTTCCATTAGAAGAGGCACTCAGGTTTTATTGGTGCAATAAAGTCTGTCTTAACTCCTGCAAAACGGCGCCTGACCCCAGCTTCACCGGCCACTGCTCCATATTCATCACAGCCCTTGTTACATCTACACAATGATTGCACTGCTCCTCAGAACATCTTCATTTTGGTTGTTTTTTAATTAGACAAACATGATTTTGACTGAGACAAAGAAAAAGGTTGATGCTTGGACCTGAGCAGTAATATCAATCAAGAAATTACCTTAATTGGTCAAAACACATAATTAGGTTGATAGATTCATAGACTAGTAACAGTGAGAAGGAAAACAATTGTGTGCAAGCAAACACAATTTCAGGGGGTACATCGAAGTTATGAGGGGCCTGTGCACATGAGGAGGGATGAAAACTTTGCAGGATTTAATTTAAAATTGTCTTTGGAAGCTAATTGACAAGGTAAAAATGTCAGTACTTTCTGCATTAGATGTAATCCAAATCTATAAAACAGGCCATTGTAGAACATTATTTTAAATAATATGGGCTATAAATCTTTTTGATTCACTACTATATTGTCATTTTGCATGAGAAAAATCAGTCAGTCTGGCATGACCAAAATTATTCCAGGATGCCAAAACACTGTATACACTGTATCATATACACTGTGTCATATACACTGTATGTGTGCTTTTGATATCATTTTGCATTTCTGGGTTGCATACACAGACGAGTAAATAGTATTTTTGGTGTTTTGGTGTGCCACCTCACATTTTGTCACTAGCTACACTGTCCCTCATGTTTATGAAAGACATCAGTATTGTGATTGATTATTGCCCACAAAAGGCTTAACAGTCAGTCTTTCAATATCTTAAAATTTGTCATATAGTGCCCCTTAGTGACAAAATTAAAAACTTGCAATCGCCAAAAAGGTCTTCTCAAGAACACAAGGGTAAAATGAACATTATACCATTTCAGTGAAATATTATGATCATGAAGAACCTTAATTGAAAAGACAGCACATTTAATCAATGAGAACACTTTTACTTATATGGCACAGAAGAATACTTATTAGGAAGGTGCTACTGGCACCACTAGATGTCACTGTCCAATTAACAGGAGTTATGCGATCCTGTGTCGTAAAATTGTCACTCTGTCCTCAAATAGATGCGCAGACATTTCAGCTAAAATTAAACTAAAATTAAAATGAAAGCTGCACCATATAATGGTGATTTACGAAATAACAAACATTGCATTTATTCCACTCTATGTTGATTTCCCATAATTATATATCAGTGACCATTGAGTCTGCCCTGGGAAGCACAGAGTGCCGGTCTGGTCAGTGTGATTTTTCTTATTAAAAAACCTCAAAATTATTTGTTCATTGAAACTAAACCTTGTAATTTATGCTTATTGGTGAATCTATTTTTTACAGGTTAAACTGGTTAATATTTTTTCAACGTCAAATATTTCATGTGATTGATTACTTAAATTTTTTCAAGTTCAAGTTTATTTATATAGCACATTTAAAACGACTGCAGTCGACCAAAGTGCTAAACAATATGATCTGTGAGTCACATACTTAGAAGCCAACAAGACACAAATATATTGAATATAAGCACTTGGAAGGTGCTCCAATATGAGCAACCACAGGCGCCAAGAGCGGCTGATCCTTGGGATCTAAGTCGGGTCAAATAAAATGGGGCTAAGACTAACAAATAGAAAATTAAATGTGGAGATAGAAATAAGTAATTGATAAATAATAACGTTAATAAAAAAATATCATTGGACAATTCTTAATTGGACAATAAAAAGGCTCTCAAACTGAGTTAAAAGCTAAGGAGTAAAGATATGTTTTAAGATGAGATTTAAAAGATGATAATGTGGGGGGCTGCCTTACACAGAGGGGTCATTTGTTCCAAAACTTGGGGGCAGTGACTGCGAATTTAGATTCCGGGAAACATCTAGAAGAGGATAGTCCGCTGGTCTCAGGGTTCTGCGTGGATGAAAAGGATGGAGAAGGTGAGAAATTGAAGTAGGAGCCTGACCATGCAGTGATTTAAAAACAAATTAAGTTCATTTTTTCTTTTCAGTGCTCGGGGAGCTGATACGACATTCAAAGCCCAACCCTGGGGGTGCAACAGTGCTACCCACTGAGCTGCCATGCCGCCTACCAAATACACGCTTGTTTAAATATATGCTGCATGCTGCATGTACATTAAAAATGAATGTTTCCAGATGAGAGGTCACTGGAAACCATTTCGAGTGTGACACCATCACCATGATGTATTGAGACCCCGCACACGAGGCTCATTATCGAAATCGCTGCCATATTTACATGCAGATTTGATAGGAAAAGCTTTTTCGGAGGAATCTGGAACACTTCAATTGTCACATATTATGGAAAGGATGTAATAAAATTTATATTCCATGAAGTACACTACTTGGTAAAATGTACGTCGCCTCCTTGGATAAAGAAAAAAATAAACCAAGGGATAGGACATAACGCAAGATACAATAGTTTATAATACAGAAAAAGTGCCTTTAAAGATAAACTAAAAGCCTGTCACCCTTGAATGAAATATGTGCAAATTACTGACCATTTAAACATTTTCAAATATTTCTGGCAGGCTTCCTGTCCCTGCCAATTAAGTGCTTGTTGATCTGTCACAGACACACAAGTTACATTTTTGTCATTTCTGTTATCAATAACTCTGCAGCTATAAACAGCAACATGGCCAATTAATGATGTTCCTAACATGGTCATATTTCACAAATTGTACAGAATCCTATATTAAGTTTAGGGTGAAATGTTACTTAGATACTTGTTACTTATGCCTGTAAAAGAAAAAGCAGCCGCAGATGTACTGGGTGTACCTGAGCCATGAAGGTTATGTGAGTCCATTGAAAGGTCTGTCTTTGAACAGGTCAGGGTGAAAGACTCCCTTTGAAGGTCTTTGATATGGAGTCAGCCTGAGAGGGTGGACGTCATCTCCACCTTTATTTTTAGAGCAAGCACTTCTAAACAGCAATGCTTGTTGTTAGCGTGCCCCACCACTCACACACCTGCCACACACATTCCAGAGCGTTTGTAATGAGGAAAAATCCTTTTAAAATATGCAAGGTGAGCGATGGCCTTGCCCTCCAGTGAAGGTAGCTTCCTGTCCCCACATGCTACCTGTGAGCATGGCTCACATCAGCAAGGGCCTGTGGAAAAAGATCTAAACCTGCTCACCGTCACAAAGGATGATTATTTTTTTTTCCTCCCCAAATAAAGTAGAAGGAACGGAAAATCAAACCGCTTAATCAAAGTCCCAAAGCGACTACTATTGGTGGAAAGTCCATTTGGAGCTGCCACCTCAAATATTGGGGCTGTGGAAGGGGGTAAAGGTCAATTCCCTGATTGGCTAGAGGTGCTGTGATGCGAGTGACGCAGGGACCACTCCTGATTTAAAAAAAAAGTCATTCACTCTCACCCTGGCTGAAATCACCTGTGATCACCAAACAAGAAGCTACGGAAGTCACATCTGAAGGTAAGCATCATGCTCGCAATACAACCACTAAAAATTCTAATGTATGGTGTGTTAGCTACATAGAGATTCATTATAATTTAAGTTTATAAGTTTATAATTTAAGAGAAATTTAATATATGGAAAATGCTAACTTCTTTATTTTAACTTGTTGCTTTACCAGGTATATAGTTATTGGTCAGTGTATTGCCCTGATTGATTATATTGGGGTTGGAATTTAACAGTGGAATATTGTAATATGCTCTGTAGTTGTCTAGTATAAGTCTGTATTGAACTACATTGCTATGCTATACGTTTTACAAAAGCAGACCTCACCAAGAACTAAGCATCCCACACTGCACTGTAATAAATTTGGCTACATACTACATGATGACAGTATTAATTTATGGTCAGTTATGGAGTCCTTATCAGCTCTGTACATTGTGCAAATTAAATCACTGTTAAGAAATCCAACCAAAACCACATGTTTTCATAATATGCACTATATACAAATGTATTGGAATTTACCTCTTAATCATTGAATTCAGGTGTTTAATTCAGAACCTTAACACAGGTGTATAAAATCAAGCATCTAGCACTGCAGTCAGGTTTACAAACATTTGTGAAAGAATGAGTCATTCTGAAGAGCTCAGTGAATCCAACAATGGTACTGTCATTAGATGCCGCCTTTGCAATAAGTTAGTTTATGAAATTTCTTCCCTACTAGATGTTCGAATAGTAAGTGGAATTGTTGCAAAGTGGAAGTGTTTAGGAACGAGAAACTCAGGCAAGAAGTGGCAGGCCATGTAAAGCAACAGAGCGGGGTCACTGAGTGCTGAGGCGCATGGTGCATTTATTCAGAGTTCCAGTAAATTAGTGTCCTCTGACATTAACCCCAGCACAATGTCTGTGGGCTGGGACCTTCGTGGAATGGGCTTCCATGGCCGAGCAGCCAAGTGTCAGATGGAGTGGCTTAAAGCACACCGCCACTGGACTCCGCAGCAGTGGGAACATGTTCTATGGGGTGATGGAACACCCTTCTCTATCTGGCAGTCTGATGGATGAGCCTGGATTAGACAGAAGCCAGGAGAACATTACCTGCCTGCCCGTATTGTGCCAACTCTAAAGACTGGTGGAGGAGGAATAATGGTGTGGGGTCATTTTTCAGGGGTTGGGCTAGGCCCCTTAGTCCCAGTGAAGGGAAAGCTTATTGCTTCAGCATTTCAAGACATTTTAGACAATTTTGTCATGGGAACAGTTTGGGGAAAGCCCTTTTCTGTTCCAACATGGCTGTGCCCCAGCACACAAAGCAAGGTCCATAAATACATGGGTGGGTGAGTTTGGTGTGGAAGAACTTGACTGGCCTGCACAGACCCCTGACCTCAACTCCATCAAACACATTTGGGATGAACTAGAATGGAGACTGCAAGCCAGGCCTGAGATGTGCAGAAATTCCCACAGACACACTCCAAAATCTTGTGGAAAGCTTTCCCAGAAGAGTAGTAGCTGTTATAGCTGCAAATGAGGGACCAATTCCATATTGATTCCCATGGATTTAGAATGGGATATCATAAAAATTCCTGTCCCCAAACTTATGTCTATATAGTGTATGTCTAACTCTACTTTACAGACTGCATTCATTGTTGGTGTTTGTTAATGTTTAACTTGAATAAAATAACCCATTGTAGAGTGTTTTTGAAATAAAAGGTTGTTTCTTGCACATCATAGAATACAACTGAATTTCATCTGTGACAATACACTGTAAAATTTTCTTGCAGAATTAAGTGTGAGCAGACGCAATGTGGCTTCTTGGAAAAATTCGAGAGGGAGTGGACAGCCTCAGTGAATCCCTAGATGTACACGAAAGAATCTCAGTGCAAAGCAGCCTCTCTAGGAAGCTGCCCAGCAATGTTCTGACACCAGACAAAATCCCAGACTTCTTCATCCCATCCAGGCTCTCTAGTAGGCCAGCTGAAAATGCAGGGTGCAACTTGACCAAGCGCAAACCTCAGTCTCTTGAGCGAGGACTCCAAGTCAGGAACTTGAGACATGTGCAACCAGAGAGCTGCAAACTTGGGGATGGTGTTGTCATATCCAAACCTAATCAGCATAACAAAGAATCAGCATGTCATGGAGACAGAGCACTCAGAGGCCAAACAGCTAGCAAACCTTTGGATGGTAGAACGTTCCTGAAGCAGCCTCTCCATTCCAGGGAGTTCTATGGTCTGAGCGGCCTGTATGAAAGCCCCAACACTCGCCGAAAAGAGTCCTTGTTCCACTCTCAGCTGCCCAGCTTCTCCCTGGCTCTGTATCAGCCCCCATCCAGGTTGCAGCTGATCTCCAGCTACAAGGTACTCCCAGAGCAGGATAGCATGGAGACTGACACGCCCTCCTCCAGTGACTCCTCCCCCCATGGCTCCCCGGTGTTAACGCGCTCGCTATCTGGTTCCCTCCTCTTTGAGTTCCTGGGACAGGAAAATCCCCTTAGCCCATCACCACTATCCACCTCCATGCAGAACCCCAGAGTGGATGAGGCCCTGCCTGCTGTGCCCGCTTTGAGTCCTGAAGAGACAACAGGGTGTCCCCCTTCCCTTGGAAGCTTCTTGTGTCCTCCTGTGCTGCACCCACTGGACATGCTGCACTGCCAGGAGCGGCAGCAAAGGGAGCACGTGCTGCCGCTGCTGGGTCGCGGCCTCGTCCGTCTGTCCGCGGAGCGCGGTTCCCCGGGGGCCACGCTGCGCGTTCGCGTGGTGTCTGTGGAGGATCTGCACGACGACGCCCATGACGGCCGGCTAGTCCACTGCTGCGTCAGCCTGTGTCTGACCCCGGGCAAGCATCAGCGTCAAAACAGCGCCACCATCAGGAACTGCAGGACTCCGGTTTTTAATGAAGACTTCTTCTTCACTGAGCTCACAGATGACTGCTTCCGCAGTCTGTACCTCCGGCTGAAGGTCCTGGACAAGGCCTCCAGTCTTAAACGGGACACTGTCCTCGGAGTGATCTCCAAACCCCTCTCACAATTACTCCCTTTGTAAATCAATGATATAATTGTAGGTTAATCTACTTTCCAATGAGATTAGAAGCAAGTCAAGTCCTGAATGCCCTCCCAAGAACACACGGGGATGCCGCTGGAAATATTATTCTCATAATTACAGAAAAAATGGTTCACCTCAGAATATTAGATTCACTGATAGCATGTATTTTGAAGACATATTTCTATGTGCGTGGGAATTTTGTCTCACAGTGTAGCTAACTACTAGACCACTAGACTGGTTTATGTGATCATATTTAATCATTCACCATGTCAGCAGGGACATTTCTTAATGATTATTTGTACTAAAAAGCTAGAGCTAAATGTTGCTATATATTTTCTTTTATTAGACTTTTTTTATGTGGGCCAGCTGTTATCCAGGTTGGCTCTACTGGAAAAGCAACTGTTAAATGGATGGATTAACTCCATCTGCTGGTGGATGAGGAATATGGCAAAATACAATGATCATTACAGCTGAATTATTTTATAATTTTATAATATTTTATAATTATTATTTTATAATTTTTTGTTTAGGTATAGTGGCTATAGTAGAGCATCTTCTGGTAAGTAGTTCTAATACTTACAGAGCAGTTGGAATTTGCACCAGGTACACAATATATATATATATGAGGCTTAACAAACGGTAAATTTCGTAAAGGGAAAATACCAGTTGGCTCATTTACGCTACAAAGTTATTAATATTACATAATTCTAAAGTTCTAATGAACAGGAAGGAAGGAATGGAAAAGCAAACTGCTAATTATAAGGCAAAATAAATATGCCTCTACATTAACTATGCTAAATGTGGTACTGATGCTTTCAACTTCATTGATTCAAATGTTACTTCTCCAAGGTGACAAATCAAATTAAAGCGTGTTTGGATTGTTTCATCACTTCATCATCTTGTATCTGCGATCGGTAGATGCGAAGGTAGATGCAAATTGTGCAATTTCCACATCCCATAAATCACCTGGGCAGTATCGTACGAGAAGAATCGTATTGTTAGGTACGTGTTTTGACTATCTATGTAACAGATTGAGACAAGAGGTGGGGTTATACTGCAATAAATGCAGCGTGTGTCTGCGGTCGTGATCAATTAAGGACTAAGAATAAGAAAAATTGCATTCACTTTGCTTGATGCATTGCTTGCCTAGCGCTTTGGAGGTAGCCAGAATGGCCTAGCGGTCTAAGGCACTATGTCTCGAACGCAGTCTCCCCCGGTCGCCGTGGGTTCGAATCCCACCTCTGGGCCTCCCGCAAACAGTGTACTGAAACTGCGGACATTAAAAGCTTACCTGCTATGCCGTCCGCTCTCCCTACTGATCTGTAACACTTCCTAACTCCGATCAAACTCTTATTATTGCACAATGACAACTGACAGTCTTCTGACTGCGTAAAACAATTTCTTGACTCTTTCAGCGACAGTTTTATGCACAAGCAAATCCATACAAGCATTTGTATGAATTTGTGAGTTTTGGACGTGCTTTTGAAGTTGTCAGTCTATGTGTTTATCATTCGGTAGCTCAGAAAGTTGCTTCGCATTTACCCAGATATTGGCCATTGGCAGAAATGGCCGAGAAAGGTAAACCCGACGCCTACTGGACAGGCATCCTGGAAAAGTCGTGGAATTTTGTAGCACAGCATAACAATTTCTGGTTGATTTAAAATCCATCCATCCATCCATTTTCCTACCCACTTATCCTGTTCAGGGTCGCGGGGGGTCCGGAGCCTATCCCGGAA